>JANKKC010002668.1:0-30200 GCA_026225755.1 Bursera bipinnata
TTAAAAATTTAGAAAGAGTATCATTACTAAAAAGAATTATATGTAAAACATTATTAAATTTGTATTTTTTTTTTTAAATAAACAAAATGAGATTTTTTAGAGATGATTATGTGGAATTAATTAATACTTTTATAAAAAACATTTATGATAATAATCAAGATTCACCTTCTTTCTATATATATTTCTGGATAAAGTTGGACTCCAAACAAGAACCATTATAAAGGACATGATACATGGTGGTCAATTGAGGATGAATTTTGGCTCATCAACCCTTGTGCTATGTTTAGACAAGACTCGGAATGAAAACTTGAATACAACTTCCAAGCATGGTGCATTGAATGAAAACTTTGTTCAAAATAAGTTACAACACAAATTTCAAGTAGTTCCAAGAACCAAGAATACATACATGTATTCAAATCCTTTTATTGAACTCTGAAGTAGTAGTAGTAGTAGAGATGATTCACTTGGCCATGTAGCAGCAAGTTGGTCACAGAGACTTATTCTATTCCATTTGGGACATCAGGCTAGCCCAGTTTTTCTTGTTATGATGATGTGTTCCTACTTCTGCCTCTTGTATATCTTTGCTAAAAATGACTTCAACACGGCTTGAACGGCCTTGCTTGGATGAGCTTCAATGGATTTTATTATCTTTTGATAACTCTCGCGCTCGTACTCTGCAAATGCACCCTGCATAATAACCCAGTAATGTGACCATCAATAAAACAACGAACTTTCTGTTAATGTCTATGAAATAAGTTGTTATGCCAATGCATGTTGCAGAAAAAATAGACATACCTGAAGATCAAGCGTATTGTAAAGCTCTTTCACTTTTGAAACACAGGCTGGATCTGTCTTTCCATAGTTCTCCTGGGAGACAAAATACATACAGCTTAGTCCTTCAACTATAATACCAGAACATGGTACAATGTCCGGAGAGGATTGCTTACAATTAACAGTTTCTTTTGTTCCTCGTTACTACGTTCGAATGCTTTCACAACCAGCCAAGAGCACTTAAAATCTTCAATATCAGTTCCAACCTAGTAGCATGAAGACCAACGGTAAGCTTTCTGACTCTCTATACAACATGTGAAAGAAGAGATAGTGCTGACCACAGTACCGAAAGCTATAGGAGTACATTACCTTACCAATCACTTCGGGAGAACCAAAACAATCCAGATAATCATCCTACAGAACATACCGAAAAATAAGTGACACCGAGTAGAAACATCTCAAACATCATCAGGAGAAAAAACAACTTTAGGCTCTTTGATTGTCATACTAAAGTACTTGATTAGAATAAATTTAACTTGCAGTTGTATGTTAAGGTTATGTATGTGGAATTAATTATTACCTGTACTTGAAAATAAATTCCCATTTCAATGAGGACGTCCTTGACATCCATATGATTGTCAAGATTCTCGCCTGCCATAAGTAATGCACAAGCAACCTGAAAGTAGAGAAATCACAAGTAATCAATACCAAAGCAGATTGGTTTTTAAGGAGATGAACACAAGATAACCTAAGCAATCAACAAATTCACTCTGTATAAAGCAAGGAAATTTACTCACTGGAAGGTAAAAAGAATAATAAGCGGTTTTGTACTGAACAATGCGACGATGACTACATGGAAAACAACCATTTAAACATTAAAACTACAGAAGAGAACATTCACTTTGATGTTGAGTCAAACAATTAAAGTCATAACTGTCTCAAAATTCTCACTTACAGAGGCAATGAATACTTTGACAGATCCTTTTCTCCTTCAATTGTGGTAATTAAGTCTATCATTTGTCCTGAACATGTTTGAAATTCCACCTGGATAAACAATATTAACACCAATAATTGGAACAAGGTAATATCTAAAAGTAATTGATCTTGATCTACGGTTGATGAGAAGACAACTTACCTCATTAAATAAATCCAACAGGTCCACATAATAAGGCTTTTCCCTAAAATACTTCTTCAGAATTCTGGGGATATGATTACGAAGTACAATGGCATCATTTATAGCAATCATACCAACCTGCGATAGAAATTAACAGAGATTTAATTTTTTAATTGCTGAAATTAAAAATTTTCACAGCAATTAAAATGCCAAAGCAAAAAATTCTCAACTTCCTAACATCTTGAAAAGGCCAACTAGATATAGCTCAAAACAATTTCCGTCGTATACAGCAAAAGCTGTCAGCATGCTTTTACATGCTTTTGCTGTAATGCTTAAAATTCCTACTAAGGGCTCACACCTGTGGTTGTCTGAACCAGCAAGGTTGACCTCGACGTGTATGAGAGGCATCCATGATGTCGTCAACAACAAGAAAATATGCTTGAAGCTGCACAACTCATTGTCAAGATGAGTTAAGATTTCAGTACAACAAAAGGAAATGAATGATAGTTTCCAGATTAGCAAAATGAGGCTCAATTTAAAACACAAAAATCAAACTATAGCCATACCCATTCGATGCACCAGCCAAGTGCAGATGCAAGCAAAATTTCATTGTCTGTTAGTTCTTTCCCTTCTTTCAATAACTTGTAGCTGTCAATAACAGATAGCCCTCGGTTCAGCTTTCCTGCCCACAGTTAAATCATAAGATGGTTAGCAATAATGACTCTTTATTTTCTACTCAAGCAGTTCCACTCGCTTGGAGGATATAATAGTCCAACAAACCCTGCACAAGATAACAAAGAAGTAACTTTTCATCTGACCTCCAGGTACATTGTAATCCAGCATCTGCAACAAAGGAGTAAACAAGCATGATCAGAACTTGAAGATCTTTATAAACTACTTAGGAAGGGAGAGATATCATAAAAAAAGCTGGGGTCCAAGATAGTAGAAAATTAAGAGATTACACAATGAAGAGATATGCAAGGATATGCCCAAGCGCACAAACAGATTCTAAGCAAATTTTAGTTTAAATAGCAGTCTAAATATGTTATCTATACATTCTAAGTTCTTTTCCAAATGCAGAAAGGTCTCTTGAACCCTTACTATTAATCAAACCAGACCAAAACTGTACTTAAGAAGTTAAAAATTACTGAAGCAGTTCAGAAATTAAGTGCAGTTACCAAAATCAGTTTGAGAAAATTTTTATACCAGTTGATGAAGTTAACTAGTTATACCTAACGCAATGTATGCCAGTGATTTCATCAAAAGGACTTTTCCAAACAAGCCTCATACTACTAATTTCAGAACCATTTCTATGTTGTCCATAACCCAACCATCAACCTCCATCCACCATTGACTTTTGGCTTAACATTTTACACAAGTATCCAGTGGAATTTATTATATTAATAACTTTTCTTTCTTTTCATTCGTTCAATTTTTTTCACACAAACAACACAAGATTTAAACAAGTGAATCACTGAACATTTTACACAAGTTTCCACTGGAATTTATTTTTAACAACTACTAAAAGAAATCTCAATATAAACAGTTAACTTTTTATTTTTTTTCTCCTCTTTTTGAATTGAATGTCCAACTTCAATGCTGAAACTTTGATCAGATTCAAACCCAAGAACTTTCCCGATCCAAATTCTAAATCCAGCCCCAAACAAAACAAATTATAGACAACCCAAATCCAAGGTTCTCAAAAGGAAAAGTAATTAAAACTCAGTAAAAAAATAATTCATGGAAGCTAACAAAACCATATCTTTCTTCGAGGAAACAAAAGAGCCATTCAAACCTACAGCAAAACTAGCTAAGTCCAAGATGGGTAATACGTTTATGAACTGAAAACAGCAATGCACATCCAAAAACAATAAAACAACTCAAACAACAAAGTAACATAGAGATACAGAGATAGAAAAAGAGAATTGGAGTTACACGCTCGACCCAATGACGAGAACCGTCAGTAAACTCAAAAGCAGGGTCGTGGAGGAGTTGTTTCTTTCAAGAAAGAGAAGACCTCTAAGTAATAGGGCTTTTCTAAGTTTTTTTTTTTTTTGGGCATATGTGGAGTTCAAAAACCAATTTCCTCCTATTCTTCTTCTTAACCATCAACTGCCATAATGACTTTTTACACAGCAGACAAACAAGACTTTCAAAGTTTATCATGGTATTTTATTCCACAAACAAAAAAACTATAAAATAATAATAAATTCTTAGATGTTTTTGGAGTGAATCATTCAACATTTACAACGTTTCCACTGGAATTTATTTTTAACAACCATGTAAGAAACCTTAATATAACCACTTGCCTATTCCTTTTTTTTTTTTTCATCTTTTCGCATTGAATGTCCAACTTGAAGGCTAGAAATTTTTATCAAATTCAAATCCAAGTATTTTGCCAATCCCAAATTCCAAATCCAGCCAAATCACACAACTCAAATCCAAGGTTCTCAAAAGGGAAACTAATTAAACTTCAGTGAAAAATTCATTCATTAGAGCTAACAAACAGAAACTTGAACTTTCTCCAAGTAAAAAATAAAAATAAAAATAAATAAATAAAACCAAACCCAACCCACATTAAAACCAGCTAAATCCAAGATGGGTAATACGTTTAGGAACAGAAAACAGCAATGCACATAAAAAAAAAAAAAAAAAAATTGCACAACTCAAAGAAGAAGGCAGCACAGCAAGCAGTAGAGATAGAGATAGTGATAGAGATAAAGAATGGTAGTTACACGCTCGACCCATTGACGAGAAGTGTCGTCAAACTCAAAGGCAGGGTCCTGGAGGAGCTGTTCTTTCAAGACAGAGTAGACCTCCAAGAACTTGCGCTTCAGACTCATCTTGCCTTGAATCAAGAAGGGTTGTTCCGCTGGTGCTTCTAAGAACTAGAGAAAGAGATAGAACGTAGAGAGGGGAGAGCATGTGAAATAGTCGTTGAAAGTGTTAGTTTATATAGAAAACAACGAGGAGGACAAAGGCGAGTATATGTGTGTGGAGCGTCACGAATTGGTTCTACTTTCTGTCGAATTGCGTCGGAACTGCTTCGCTCAATGAGCCGCCCCTTGACCCATATTGAGTCTTCACGTGTTCAATTCTTAATGGGCCTTTTTAATGGGGGCCCATTTATTGTATGGCCCAATTTTTCTTGTTTAAATTTCGATTAGAATGTGAAATAAGTTAAAATGATCAAAAATATCATTTATCTTCTGAACACTATACTAAACACGTTTGACAAACTATTATCAGGTTTGTTGAGTAAAATGTTTGACAGGTTCGATCGATTTTTTGAATATTTGTGTTTCTCAACGGTCTTCTGGGTTTTTTAAAATCACAACTATATCGTGCCTTGATATAAAATCGATAAATTAAATTCATGATTACTAAACCTATACTTCTGAATCTTGGAATTCTAAAAATTTTTGGTACATGATTAATTTATATTAATTCATGAATAGTTGTGATTTATCTTAATTTATGCGATGCCAATGAATATTTATTTGAGAAGCCTATATAAAAGGTTATTATTCAGTTTGTCACATTATATAGAAAATACAAGATAGAATCAAGAAAAAAAAAAAGGAAAATAATTAAATAAAATCCTTCAATCTATGATTTAATGAAATATATTAAATGCATTGTGCAAATACACTCTGATCGGAGTTAAGTTAAGACGTGGTTGAATCTCGAAGATAATGTAACCATGCATCATATTCGAGAAGGCCTAAGGTAAAGACTATCTTCAAGAAGCATATTTACATGCCTTTAAACCAATAGTAAGTTAATTTATTTTTATAAATCCAATTTTTCTAACAATCTAAATTTTGAAATTGAGATCCTCGAATTAATTCACGCTTATGAATTAAAATTTTAAATGTTTTATTAATCATAATTAAGTTAGTAATAATAAAATGTGTTTATTACCTACAATTTAGTAGGGGTTGAATTAAAAACATGTATATGATGATCAAATTTGTGAAAATCTCACTATTGTGCTTTATAGAGTTTTTTCTTAAGCATGTTTTGCATAGTTTTGACATGGAAAAGCTCGTTTGTGGAATTTCATGTTTTAAATAAATTGCTTGATTATAAATAAAGAAATTTATTGGTAAATGCTTTGTTATATGGTTGGAATTTATAATATTTAGAATAATTAAATTGGTCAACTCCAATTCAAGAGAGCAATTTTTATGGTAGCTTTGATGTTTAGGGTTTGTCCATTATGGATAAATTTTGATTTATTGACACTAACTGATAACTTTATTGAACTACATGATTTTCTTAAATATCCAAAATTTTTAAAGATTTTTTTTTAAAAATTAATTTTAAAATGATAATGGAAAATTATAAGAAATGTCTAAAATTATAGGACCAATTTGAAAAATAGTCACTCTTTCTATTAATATGATTTTTATATCGACTTACACTTAAAAAGACTAAAATACCACTCTCTTATAAACCCCTATTCTTCTTTCCTGTCTCTCACAAACCAACCCACTCTCTCATCTCTCTCACAACTGGCATCGGGGATGGCCACATGGAGGCAGTAGATCCGCAACGACAAGCAAATTGATGATTGATGACAATCATTTTGGTTTGAAATGGCTATTGTGTTGTTGATGATTTTTGGAGAGTTTGAAAGTATTAAAAACTATGCCGTAAAAACTAGAAAAAAGTTATCAGAAAGACTCCAAAAAATTTAGAATTGTTGGAAAAGTCAACGAAAATCTATTGGAAAACCTTGAAACGCTAAAAAACCCAATCGAACAGATCGAACCGCATGACCTGACGAGCATACTAGCCAAATTGATCCAACCACGTGTCCATGCAGTTTCGGTAGATTTTTGGCATCTTTTCTAACATTTATGAGTTTCTTGACGACTTTTTTTTTGGAGTTTTTCAATAACTTTTCTGGTTTTTTCCTATTACTTTTTTTTTTTTTCTAGTTTTTACAACATAGTTTTCTACGCTTCCAAACTCTCCAAAAATCATATAAAAAAGTGAGAGTGAGATGGTTTGTGAGAGAGAAGAAATGTGTTTGAGTCTCTTTAATGAAGGGCATTTTAGTTATCTCATGTGAAAGTGGATAGAAAAATTATAAAAAGTGGGGATTGACTAAACCACTCCTAAAATATTGACATTTCTTATAATTTCCCTTTGGATATTTTGTTTTAAAAATAATTTCCTTGATTTTCTAAANAGTTACAACTAACAACTGTTATCATGTATTTTGCAAAAGTCAAAATTGATAAAAGGAAAGCACAGCCATGTGTCATTTCTCCGGCCAATCTTCAAGAAGTATGTTTATGCATCTCTGAGACATGAACCAAATAATTTTATTTCTAAAAAATATTTTCAACATAGATTCGTGGGTTCAAATGTCTTGTAAAATATTTGGTACACTTCATAAACTAAAATCGAGTATATACAATAAAATATTTGACATATTCAACATACTTAATAAATTATTCAATGGTGAACTTATCTATTTTGTCCATTTGTATCGAATTTAGTTAAATTATTTTTGAGAATTATTAAAACTCAAAACAATATTCCAAATTTGACTATTTTGATTTGACCAAAATTGTGATTACCTTTGAAAAGTATGCATGTCAAAGAGAAAAAAATTTAAATTAATATTAACATTCAAAATTGATTATTTTTTTTAAAGAAAATTCTAAAGGGTAAGAAGTATAATGACAAAGTGGTGTGACAAACGAGGTAACATCTTATCTTTTCAACTTTGAATTTCAACTTTGATCTACTAACTTGATCAAATTTCTCAATTTTACAAAAACCTAGAAAGTGATCAAATTAACTTGAGGGGATACTATTAGATATGAGGCACATTCAAACTCATTCACCAAGTCCTCTCAAGAAAGAAAAAGTCAAAATACTTTTTGAGAAAGTTGAAAATATTTGACAAAGATAAGGTGGAGAGAAGAAGTACACAAAATGAAATTGTTATACAAGAGAGCAAGAACTTCATGTAAAAATATTTTCTCATTATTTCAATTCAAAGTACATGTTTTTCCACATANCCGATGAAAGTCTAAAAAATCATGAACAAAGTTTTAGGGTTTAAAAAAAAAAAACTCAAAATGAAAATTAAATACAAGGATTCAAACATCAATCCCCTACTATATTTGTATACACTTAGAAGTATAATTNTTCAGTTACTGGTGAGCTCCATGTACAAGCAATAAACTCACTCGAGTAACTGTGTAGAGATACATAAAAATCACACCATCTTGTAAAGGAAAAGGTAAAATAATAAAAATGAAATTAAAAAGAAGAAACAAAACCCAAATGAAAACACTTGGCATGTTTTCTACTTTTAATCTTGGGTTTGTATAATATTATCTGTCCAATTCTTGTTTGCATAGAGGACAACAAGATATAATTCTGAGCCATTGATCCACACACTTGAGATGAAACAAATGTGAACAGGGCAACTGCCTCACTTCCTCCTTATCTCTATACTTGGCTAGGCATATACAACAATCCTGTCAACACCAAAAAAAGAAAGAAAAGAAAAAGCATCATTAGAACCCAGTTGCACAATCTTTTGATATTGCATTCGTTAGGCTAACTTTGGGTCTATTTGGTTTGGGTTTAGACAAAATTTTTTGAAAATCAGAACTAGGCTTTTAAATCTTATTTGAAAACTATTTTGAAAACATTTCAACCAACGGAGTTTTAAGACAATGGTAAGAAATGAAATGATTCAGGACTTACAGGATCTTCGTTTGCAGAGGTTGAATTGGTTTTGGCATCATGGCCAAGCTCTAAGTTGGCATCGACTTGTTTGTATCTCCAGCTTGGTAGGCTGGAGATTTGATCATCAGATGCCCCTCTTTCAGTGGATCCCATGTTCATGTTGTAACCAAGGGAGCTGCTAATGAGTGGCACACAACAGCATAGTAACAAGAACAAAAGGAAGGGAAAAGAGTAGCTTAGAGCATTCCAGGCAAGCAGAGAGATGCAGAGGACATGAAGATTTGGAGCTCGATGGAATGATCCGAATCGCGAATCAAACACCCAAACATTCCCCATCACAAACCAGATTGCAAAGAATAGCTCTAAGGAAGTCCGGCATTTGTTCATCAAATGTGTGCATCTGTACATACTATATACCAATTAGTAGCCATATAAACATGTCCAAACATCTCTTAACCATTCCATTCAATTAGTCCTATAAGTCTGTAGTGCATACATCTTCAAGAACCAAAACTACCCTTTTCTTTGTTTCGAATTTTACTTTGTCTAATTGATAGAGAACTTCAAGATGAATTAAGCTATTTGAGAATTTGTGAACAATATGCAAAATTTTACCATAACTTCTTATCCTTTCTTTATTCAAACAATTTAATCATTAATTTAGATTCAGTTTTCTAATGATGCCCCACACCAGAAATGTAACTATGTACTAAAATGCTTCAAACATGGATTGAAAGTTAAGCCTGGAAATGAAAATGATTCAAATGGGTGGATTTGGCAGTAAAGGGTACCTGGACTCATCGCTGCTCCTCTGCTGTTCCACATCAGAAAGGCCAAAACCATCTCCTTGAGTCACATGAAGATGTCTATAGCGCCCATAGAGCAGCAGCAGGCTAAGGAGACAGCCAATATCATAACCAACAATCCAAATCCTCATAGGCCAAATAGGCTTCTCTTTCTTTGATATGGACAAAGTGAATGTTATGATGCTTATTTGAGTCATCAAAGCCAAGAACTCCAGCATCATCCAAGTGCTAGAATTGAAAGGATTCGTCCCAAGATCGGATCTCGATCCATTCTGGTAGTGGAATACCCTTCTCAAGAAGGTGAACCACCTTGCTCTTGATATCCTCATAGCCATTCTTACCAAGAATGATGAGGGTGCAGCTGCAGGACGAGAGGGCCTGGTTCGACCACCAACCACCATACGGTCTTCTGTAGGTGCAGAATTTGATGAGAATGAAGCTGTGGCAGCTGAATTGCATAAAGAGTCCGGTGGAAAGAAGTAACGAGTATTCATTGGAACTGGTTTTCAAGCTTCAAATTTGCCAAATTCAACTTTATCACAGCTAGTTTTAACCGCAGTTTATCATGAAGAAGGCTATATATAGAACAAATTTGTTTTGTCTAATTGCATGACTTCATACAAGTATTGGTAATCAACAGCTACAAGATTGAAAGCCTCATGATTCATGCTACTACAAAACTTTCATGCAAAGTTTATTGATAATGATAATCATGAGAATTCAATGAAGCAAGAATGGAAATACCAAGAGTTTGAGAAGCAAAAATCTCTGGACTAGTAGCTGCTGCCTGTTGTATTAGCTTCTTAGCTACTGCCGCCGGGAGAAACCAATCCCAAATCTCCAAAACCCCAGATACCAAAATCTTAGACGAAGCTCAATTTTGTCACAAAACACACACACCAAAAGCTTGAGAGTCAAGTTGGTATTTATGGGGTAGGCCTGAATATGGAAAAACAAAGCAAAGAATTGATTTTTGTATATAGAAAAACAAGGAGTAGAGAAGAAGATGAGTTGTGGTTGTGGAGACTATGACAGGAAGGTGAAGTTGGGTGTTTCAGATGGTGACCAAGAATCAACTGCACAAAAGGCCAGAGGCGTTTGCTTTGATTTCAAGGGAATCTTAATCTTGGAGGGAAGCCAACCGTTGGCCTAACTTCCCTCTGCTTCTTGTTTATCAAATAAGCAAAGCTGCTGAGGTAGCATATCAAGTTAGCAACTGCTTCTTCAACTGCAAATCTCTCTTTTCTTTCTTTCCCCCTTTCTCCCTTTCTCCCCCTAATAGAGTATTCTGATAAAAGCAAAAAGATTTTTTTTTTTTTTTGTATAATAAACCCAAGTTGATTTCTCTTAGACTTTGATTGGATAAAAGGCAAAGTAATTAAATTAAAAACAACAAATCAGAAATATTTATTGTTTTTGCATCTATAGATTTGAATTCTGGCGGGTACAGTGAGATTACATGGTAGGGGGTTGGCCACCTAATCCAACCAGCAGTTTGTACTATGCAGCAGCAGCCATGGCCCCCTTTGTGTTTGTGTTTGCATACTAATGGCCACATATTTTTTCCAGTTGGTCATATTCAATTGGTTGTTGCTGCATGGCTGAGCAGAAGCAGATGGCATAGCATAGCTTCTTCCAGGATAAAAGAGCTTAAAAAGCTTGATTTGTCTTGAATTGATCCTGCAGAATTTTATGTAACTTAATTGGTTTACTGTTTGAGCCATTAACAAACATTAACTTTCGATCTATTCTGTTCATATGAGGCCAAAAGGTACAAGTAGTTAAGTATTTTTGAGCCTTCGTCATATGTTAATGGATGGTCCAAAGCTAAGCTAAGCTATTAAATTAAATTACTACTAATTGAGAATATTAGGTGGTACCCCATATACCAAACCTAAACTATGTCTATGGATTGAAAGAATATGACATCAATTAAAATAATGTTATTCGAATCCAATAATGTCATGACTTAGATAAAGATTTTTAGATTTTAATTCAAAAGTTGGCAATTTTTAAAATAAAAAACTAAAAAAGTACAAGTTGAAGGTTTTTATTGTTCTTGTTATCATAATTATTCACCTATCAACTATCAATGATAAATATCATATTATGGTAAATATCTTAGCGTAATTTTTCTATCTAAACACCTATTTCAATCAAATATTACAATAATTATTTTTTAATTAAATGATAAAGAAGCAACTAATGATGTCATTAACACTCTTGAACACAACCTTAGCAAAGAAGAAACTTGATAATTTAATTTATTAATTAAGTGAAACATGTATAACCCATAAACAAATTACAAGAGTATAAATTTGTTAACATTGACCTTCATTTTTCATTCATATCTCGTTGAGTATGATACTGATTTTCTTTTAGGGCTCTCACACGTGCCCCCAAAAGTTGGCTTGACATGCTTAGCATAGAATTATTATAAGATTATTTGATTCCAAGTACTTAGCTACGCCAAAGCAAACCATTTAACATTTGTATTAGCTAAATGTACAATTCAAGTGACTTGGGCTAATATGTTCCTTCCTTGACTCAAATTTGACCCCATGTGCCAATCACTCGCCGCAACGTATCGATTTCAAGATTGGCCATCTATTTTATTAGAAATAAGTCTTAATCAGATATTGATATGATTGTAACATAGGTAGGGTAATTCATCTCAACCCCCAAGTTATGTAAAACATCAACGAACCCTCCGATATCTCAAAAACCTCATTGAACCCCTAATCGTTAATTTCAACCCGTTAAATTTAACAGTAAGGTGGTGTTTTGAGATTTTTAAAAATATTTTAGAGGGTTTTATGGTCTTGAAAAAATTGTTTGAACAGTTACAATTAATAGATTTTATTAACTGTAGGTAATTTAGTTGTTATTTTCTAAACGTTTGGAGGGTCGAATGTAATTATCCAACAAAGATGCAAAACCTTGTCATGTTTTTATTGAATTGGTGATGTATGTGGGTGTGTGGCAAAACCTTATCTCTTAATTTCTTATTAGACAAAATGGATTGACATTGAAGCCCAAACCTTTGATTACACATTTCAGAATACAATCAAGGCAAGGCATTCAAGGCTTGGTGAATGTGATGTTGGTAATGTTGATGCCTCATTCTACATAGGCCCCCCATGTGTTAAAGATTTATACGCAATATTGTATGGTTAGGATAGATTGTCCCTTATCTATGTGGCACAATTTTATAAATGTTTTCAAAATAAAATTATGTATTTTCACCTCTAAAATGATTGATTTCTTGTAGAATGTTAATGACTTCGTAACACAATTTTTCTACTCGACCAATATAAATTATAATGTTTTTGGATGATGATTTCGACATTAAATTGAAATCGAAGTAAGTTTATAAAAGAATATACCCTTTATTTATTTTTTCAATTTCATGTTTGGTTTCGAGTAACATCATTATTTAATTGTGATTGGGAAATTAATGTGCAGTAAAAAGACATACGATAAGTTTTGGATATTGATTTTGTTGAAGTCTGGATCTAGTCAACCCTAATTGAAGCCCACTTCGGCCCAACCCAACTCTGCTCCAAGACCGGAATCTGATAACCCGGATCCGAATTATTCACCGACTCCGGCTCCTCTTTATGGCCGAAATTCAATTCAATCGAAATCCTTTTCTCTTGCCCTCGTCGAATTTCAGGTAAAAACTCTACTTTGATCTCTGCGTTTCGATTCAAAATTAATTTTATATAAGAAGTCATTGGCTTTTTCCTCTCTCTCTTGTTAGCGTTGCTCAAGACGCGGCGTTTTTGGGCGTTCTTTTCGTCTCTTTCTGTAGGTAATCTAGCGATTGTGATAAGAACGACATGACGACTGCAGCTCGACCCACGTGGGCACCTGCTAAAGGAGGCAACGAACAGGGCGGTACCCGGATTTTCGGGCCGTCCCAGAAGTATTCGTCCAGGGACCTCGCGGCTCATACAAACTTGAAGCCCAGGTTAGTAATTAGTAACGTGTGTTGAGTTCCATTGAATTGATATGATTTTGTGTATTGTTGCTGTTTTTGTGCTTTTGATATCGATGAATTAGGGTTTGGTTTAATTTTAGATTGGTCTCTTGTAGTTTGGGAATTTGGTACAGATTGCTTTTAAGAGAGGTTTGTGATTAGTAAAGTTTTGTGATTTTGCATATTAGTTTTAGAATTCATCGAAAAATTTTGTCTAAAAGTTGAAAATTCATACATGCATCAAAGAGTTGAGTATTTATGTATAGATTGTTTGTATGGAGCATAGTTTGAGCAAACCGTCTTGAAATCTTTGGTGAACTGTGACCGGATATTGTATTTTCAAATGAATGTATACCCGAGGTTAATGTATGAGGAAAGCTTATACGTGCATAGCTAGCATCCTCATTAACAAGCAATCAAGTTTGTTTCTTCCTTTTAGGATATCGAAGCAGTGGTGCATTATGTTACCTTTTCTTCTCTTCCGTCCTTGTATAGAGGAGGCTTTATCTTACTTTATTGTATTTTGGCCAAGTCTATGGAAGGACTTAAAATTTTTCCAAAATGTATGAAACTTGAAGAAATTAGTATGACCATATTCAGTTGAGGTTTACAATGGTTTTCGGAAGTTGGGAGAAACTATGTCTGTCAGGTGATTTACCTGTAACTAAACCACCTTGAAGTATCAACACTACGTGATGATACATTTAGAGAAGTTGAAGGTATATGTAAATACCAGGTTAGTGGATTTATTTGATTGCCTCGATTGTATTTTTGTAGGCTATTAATGGTTGGACAATTTTTGGTGAGGTGGGTTGAGAATATGTTCAACTAGTTTTGTACATGAGAATATTCCATATTTACTTGTAAATGTCATAAATTTATGTTACATGTGACATCCATTTTAAATTAAATGTCAAGCTATCTTTTGACTTTTACACATGAAATGGTAGCCTGTTTAATTCATACATTCTTTGTCCCCTGTTTTTGTGAAGCTTTTTCTGATGTTATGTGCTTTTTTCAGAAAAGAAGGGCAAGATACTCATGATGAGTTGCAGAAGAGGAACCTCCGGGATGAGCTAGATGAGCGTGAACGGAGACATTTCTCATCAAAGGATAAGTCATATATTGGTAATGTTATGTCACCAATGTTCTTTATGTTCCAACTCTCTTTGTCAATCTTTAACTGATTTTTTGTGTATCTTTGCTTCTGTTTCTGTGAACTTTGCTAGTTATATATCTGTATTGTAATTTATGTATTTATTGTTGCAGACGATAGAGATCGCAGGAAGGGTAGCCATC
Source organism: Bursera bipinnata (assembly GCA_026225755.1). Classification (NCBI taxonomy): domain Eukaryota; kingdom Viridiplantae; phylum Streptophyta; class Magnoliopsida; order Sapindales; family Burseraceae; genus Bursera; species Bursera bipinnata. Next base: position 14,693 of record JANKKC010002668.1, read on the forward strand.
TGTTGTTGGAAGGTGAATTTACATGCTTACCTGACTGCTATCACACGAATGGCTCTTTTTGGTGCCTTATTAACTATATATTTACTTTTTGCAGGAACCAGGCGGGATAATGAAGACCGTCTCATTCCGCGCAATGTAGATGCTGATGATTCTGATGTGGAAGTCAAAAGTGATGATGAGAGGTTGGCTCTCTCTTGGTTAATATTTCTCTCTCTCTTTATCAGTTTTCCCCCCCAAAAAGTAAAGCAAATATCTGACTATATGAATAGTTGTAGATGTTCATCAAATGTTGGATTTCTGAAGTGAACAAAAGATTTTTTCGTAGAGTTTTCTTGATTGATGTAATTGTTGTTATCTAGTTTAGAGTTCTGGTTGTAGATCTTTAACTGTTGGAATGAGCTTAATTATTAAGTATGGTAGTTAACACATTTATTTATTTATTTATTTTTTGCTTTAATATTTTAGTGATGACGATGATGATGATGATGATGACACTGAAGCTCTTTTGGCCGAGCTTGAACGAATAAAGAAGGAAAAAGCAGAGGAGAAGCTCCGAGAGGTGAGATTTATATCATTCAGGAATTTGCATTGTAAAGCTTCACATGCTGCTGAAATTTAAAGAAATGTTGAGACTTTGGTTGTTGAAGGCCATGCATTTAGCTTTAAAATGCATATAAAGCTTCATATTCTACATAATTAACAATAATAAAAATTATGCTTATGCAGGAAAAGAAACAGTGGGAAGAAGAGGCTAAAGCCAAGGAAGCAGAGCAACTTCGAGGAAATCCATTGATCAATAATCCAACTTCGTTTAATGTAAAAAGAAGGTTGATAGCTAGATAGGTCTTTCTTCCTGCTGGCTCTATTATGAATTCGAGGGTTATTCTTTGCGGTTTAGCGGTCCATTTTCTTATGCGTTCTATGACGTTTCAGGTGGGATGATGATGTGGTCTTCAAGAACCAAGCTCGTGGTGAAACCAAGGCCCCCAAGCGTTTCATCAATGACACTATCAGAAATGACTTTCATCGTAAATTCCTTCAGAAGTACATGAAGTAACTTTGCTGTTCTAAGTAAAATCTTGTGGTCGGGAAAAAAAAAAGAACTGATTTTTAAATCATTGTTTGCATTATTAGTTTTTGACTGCACTGGTTGGAACTTGAGAGTCAACATGTTGTAAGAGTCCAATGTTTAGTGTTGCAACGTATAAAGCTGGAAAGACTTGTATCTCCTGGATATAGTGTTGAGTTAATAGTTGTGCATTTGCAACTTACGCGTCCACCCTTTTATTTTATTTTTTTATTAGTTTTATGTTGGAAATGCATGCTCTTTCGTGATACATGATGAAGGTAGTTTCTTATATTTAATTCTTTCTACAGATGATACAAATGATGATATGTTGAGAGATGTATTATATTTTGAAGTCTTCTCTGCGCAATAGTTATTTAAGTATAAAAGTTGCTAATAATGTTGGCATATGGAACAATGATGAGTGTAGAGACATGACAGTTACTTTGCTTGGTTATGCACATAATTTGATACCTTCACATAATCTTCCCATTAATTCTACCGACTTAATTAGTCAGAAATCCGGTTCTAGAACAAGAGCAAAAATATGTATAAGAATTGGGTAACTTGAATCATAGCTTCAGCTAGAGCGTTTTGCAGTTTCCGTGCTTCACAGGTTCTTCAAGTGAGCGACTCTAAAACATTGACAACGTGAATGGATGAAATAATCACGCAACATGTTTCAAACAAGGGGACTCAAACCAATTCTTACAAATAGGATTTACAATTTTGAATCTTAACAAGCTTCTGACATTTAGTCTATCCATCAATTTCTACAAACGAAAAGAGAAGCAAAACACCTATTGATGATATAAATAAGAATTACACTTGATAAAAAATTGAATAAAGAACACCATGGGAGCAAGGAGCTGAAGGCTGCAACAAATTGGATCATATACTGCTCAGTAACTATTGTTGTGACAGGGTCCAACCAACTCCAGATAATATACATGATGTCTTCAAATGGTTGCAAAAAAATGAATTGAAAGCAGGCAATGGCAAAGTCTTCAAACTGCATTCTACTAGTCACTTTTCTTTGGTACACCTAGAACAAATTCAACATACAAATCCTTCAATGCGATCACAACAGTAGTTATCAGAGGTCCCATAATCGCTCCCTGCAAAATAATAGTGAATATAAGACAACCCAACAACCACCAGCATTGCGGCAATAACAGTTCAACATATTTCAATACAATAGCTAATACAGACTGACATAGTTCATAGAATTTGACAAGTTAATAAAGATATTAACAATAGCTCTGCAATTGAGAAGGTACACAACTCAGCTCATTGAGAACACAGTTTTACAGAAGGGAATTCCTGATTTGGCACAAACAAAATATGTAAATCTTCATTCTTTCAGCTAGCTAATCTTGTTTATATAAACAATAATCATTATCATTATTGACTAGACGAGACAAATCAGATGCCCTATGGCATTTCTAAAATATGTGGCACATGCTGCAGCTTTTCCTTTACAAACTAAATTATACAACAGTGCAGAAAAGAAAAAAAAGAAAAGAAAAGAAAAAGGACTTAAAGCCCAATGATTCATAAGGATGCTTCGAGAAGATGCAAGCCAGAGTGCTTAGTTTGGAATTGGAAAATGATTTCAGATTGTTGAAATAGAAAAAGAAAGTTGCATATCAGATGAACAAATAAAGCAAAAACCACGATAAATAAACAAACACAATAAGCTAGAATGAATTACCTCCAATGCAGATGGGAACAATGTCATTCCACCAATGATGCTGAGCCCTGTAAGATACGCGCTATAACCAGGTATATCCTCCTGAATTTCAGATGCTCCATAATCCATAAGAAAAAGATGAATAACAGACAAGGTGATGGCCAGTATGTATCTACTTTCAAGCAGCAGCTGGATCGCAGCTGGAATCGTTGCAAACCAAGATGGAAAGATTGGAAACAGTGGGCTGACGAATGCAAGGATGGTTGACATATACAAGAAGTGTATTTTATACAATCGAAACAATAGCCATGTAAGACATCCCTGAAAAAATGCGATCTCAGCTGTAGCCAACAGAACACCAGAAATAGCATCATCAATAACTTCAACACATCTATTCCTCGCAGAACTTGATATTGGAAGCATACACATAACTTGATCTGTCACTCCACCAGACTCCGATGTGATAAGATAATACAAAAGCCATAAGAATATCATCGACTGAGACACAAAATTGAAAACCTCTGCTGCTCCAGATATTATGGAATATCCGAAGGAGAGTATAAGCTTTGCACTGCCACCTAAAACAGATGCACTACTAGCAAATAAACGTTGTGACACGTTCACCCCTTGAGCAGCAAATGCTTTTGCCTTCTCAACTAAATCTACTCTCGTGATTGTCAATTCTTTAATAATAGCATCAAGTTCAGTGTAAATTTGTCCCCACTCTCGATTGCTGACCCTCTTCCTTAAACTCATCAGTTTCTCAGTATATGGAGAGGGGCTCATCAGTGCTGTTGATCGCTCAGAAGAATTAGCAGATGGTGCTACAATGAAATGCTTAATACCAGTCACAAGTTCTGTCATATTGTACTGCATTGCCAAGGTATCTACCTGCTCAGACACGGTCTCATAAATCGTGGTAGTGTACCTATCCACCATTCCAGGCACATCATTTTCCTCCATCCACTGTTTGACACCAATTCTCTCTGCATAATTATTCTCTTCAACATGTGATTTGAGTGAAATTACAGCATCTTTTCCCTCCACACCAATCTTATATGAAAAGAATATCACTCCACACAAAAATACCACAATCATACCAACAATCAACCCAATTGCCACAATGGTTTTCAACCTTGTCAATATGCCTCTCGTGAAAAATGCACTAACCGAACTACGCTTAAAACTACGAGACCTTAACGATGAAACAGCAGACATTGTTGAATCAACTTTTCTAGTACCAAACACAAATCCCAAAGCAAGCATCATAAACGATCCAAAACCACCAATTCTCTCATAAGCAATCACAAAGACACCAAAAGACACTAGCCACTTAACTAACTTCGAAAACCCACTTCGATTTTTCCTAGGACCTCTAGGTTTTGGTTTTTTAATAAAACCTCTGAGGCAAACATCCTTAATATCCACAAGGGTACCTACAAAAACCTTAAATATAGCAACAGGGACAGCAAGCACAGTCTCAGTCAGGCCAAGTTTCAAGGGCTGGCTCCAAAATGAAACAAGGGTTTCTTGTATACCTCTTAATGGAATTGAACACAATATCGCCCACTGGATCGGCCTAAGATACCCTTGCAATAGCTTGCATATCAAGTAAAGAATGAAGATAGTGAAAGCAAGACCAGCATGCGCCATGGCTATTAATAGAGCGAGTCTCACCTGGGGATCACCAGAAAATGTGGTTTTGTGACCTGGGTCAGTGGCATTTGGTGCTCCTGGTGGCGGTCGTGGCGGGGTCTGGGATTCAGGTGGCGGCGCGTGGGCTTGTGGAGTTGGTGAAGGCTTGCGAATGGAAGCTGATCTGAACATGTCTTGCCAGGGAAGAGTTGTTGAATTCGCTCTCTCTTCTGGGTCACTTGAATATGGGACTAACTCCATGCCAAACCAGAAAAAGCTTCGATCTTTATGGGAAAGATTGAATTTTTAGATAGCGAAAAGAGAGTATGATTGTTATTTCAGGGAGTTCTCTCTTAACCAATCATCAACTGACACGAGTAATGCAGATATTGCACTGGATTTTCTAGGCTGAGAAAATTTAGAAAATTTATTAACCACCCACGATAACAACAAGAAGTGACAGAAATGATGAGTTGCTGAGATAAGAAAAAGTGGAAAATTTATGTTTGCTGAATGAGTAACTTTATTGACTAAATTCCATGTTTGATCTGAACTGAATGATTACTGTTCAGAAACTCCCTGTTTGTGGTGATAACTAATAGGGATATTGCCAAAAATTTCATCAGCGTTAAGTCTCCTCTCATCTATTGACTTGGTCAATGCTTTGCTGTTACTATCAATTTCCTGTCATGATAAAAAGTTTATGATTTCTTAATCATCAAGACTTTTTTTTATAATTGTGTAATGTAATGTTCACATTCTATTATTATAATATATCTATGGAATAATATTAAATAGTTTCTTTATATTTTGGTTTAATATCAAGTAAAAAGTAAATTTATCATTTTTATTAATTAGACTTCTGAGATTCTTTTTAATCAACTGATAATTTTAATCCTTCAAAATACATATTTGTCTCTATTGAATTTTTTTTTTAAATTTTAAAAAACTTTAAAAAATGAAAACCAAAAAAATAAAAATTTATTTATTATGAGAGTATAATTTATTTATTTATTTTTTTTTGTATTAAAATTAATGAAATAAATTTTAGTAGGGATAAATATATATTTTTTAGGGTTAAAATTAACAATTGATTAAGAAAAGTAGATCTCAGAGGTTTAGTTAATGAAAATGATAAACTTACCTTCTATTTGATATTAGACCTAAACACAAGAATATTATTTGATATTATCTTATATATTAATATATCATTGATCCACATCCAAAGGTTATCATTTTAAGATTAATTTTAGATCCTCTTAAAACAAAAAAATCTCTAACAAGTTACAAGCCAGTTCATATAAAATTGACATTTCTTCACATTTATGAGGCTGAAACAAAGGGGTTTTCTTTGCCATTAGTTTTGAGAATGACATGTTCGGCAATACGAGAAAATGGAGAAAAATGAAACAGCAAACATGCTGATAACTTGCTAAGCAGTAAGCAGTAAGCAGTAACAGTTTCACACGTTGTCTTATATATGAATATATGTGTATATATGTATATATATTCTCCTTCTCCTTAAATGATAAATTCTTGTAATCAAGTTTATTCTTCCGATCAAATCACTGATGGAAGTAGAAACTTCCCAAGTATGACATCTTTTGCAGGGCTAACTATAAGTCTATAATTGATTTCAACCATTGGATATTAATGTAAACGTGGCACATATCCAAAGAGTACCCAGTATGCTTAGAGATATGGTTGAATATGTTAGAGAAGTCAGAGGATAATGAGCTACACTTGTGAAAGTTGAAAGTCTACTGCAATAAAAGCATTTCTAAAAAGTAAAATCCTTAAATGTTACAGGAAGAGGTCTTCTGATGTGCTTCTTTGATATTACCAAAAAAAATAAAAATAAAAATAAAAATTTCTACACTTCTTCAATAGTTATTTTCTTGCAAAAGCAAAAACCAAGCATAACTTATCTCCAGAGTGTTGCACACATATTCATCAACCACTGCATCAATTTTCGTATGTACTGCAATGAAAACAAAATTGAATTAATCTAAGAAATCTGTTTGATTAAATTTCACTCATGTTTATTGGGCTAAAGAGAATCAAGTTTAAGCCTAGCCATGGAACATTTGACTTTTAATTCTTACTTCTGAGCTCAACTCCCTGATTATGTATTCCCATCAGTTGCATAGTTTATATAACCGATAATATTAAATGGTATCTTTATGTTTTGACCTAATATCAAGCAAAAAAAAAAAAAATTTACTATTTTCATCAACTAGACCCTTGAGGTTTGTTTTTTTAATCAACTGTTAATTTTAACTTAAGAAAATATATATTTACCCCTACTGAAATTTATTTCTTTAATTTTAAAAAATTTAAAAAAATTTAAAAAAATGAAAATAAAAAAAATAAAAATTTGTTTATTATAGGAATATAATTTATTTATTTTTGTGATATTTCATAAAACACTCATATCAGCCCATGTAACAAAAACTTCAACATAGATGTGATATGCAATTGTGAAAATGGATAGACTGCCCCTCATTTCCCAGCCAAGTAAGTTTATCATAAAGTCAGAGTACAGCAACTTAAACAGCATAGTTGCTGTTCTTTCTTTTCATACAAGGTATCTAGAAAATTAGAGAAATTGCCAAACCAAAATTATAAAATTAGAGCAGAGAAGAAATTCATTCATACATTAGGATATATTTCGACTGAATCATCCAATCTGAGCGTCCTCGTGAAAATAAAACCAGATGAACTATCAAGAGAGCTATCCAGATTTGTGCAGACGAGGGCTGCACGAAACTCAAAACTGCACAATGTCATTCCACATATAATTAGAACAGGGAAATAGATTGATGAAGTTGCCCTGAATTGGATTGCAATGTAAGGAAAAATAAAGATTAATTATACGGATGAGCTCCAGAATATTAATTTCAATAGGCAGTTCACTAAATCTGCCTTGCAACAGATCAAAATAAAATGAATTAAACAAGAATAATGTATAAATAGAAGCAAACAAGTGCACCTTACAGATAAGAGCATTAAAATCTTAAAATATGTTGTGCTCTCAAATTGTATCCAAAATTATTAGGAGCTAATCTTGAATTGCATTTGGTGACTACAAAACACAGAACAGCCAGGTTGAAGACAACTGATCAGCCGCTCCAGTCTCACCTCAGAATAATTTTTTCCAGAAGTCCAATACTATTTTAAACGATAACAGGTTTGCTCTGGCAAATTTTGAACCGAATAAATATAATTTACTAATTGAAGTCCAGCATTCCACAAAAAACTAATCTCTAGGAAAAGTTTAGGCAAGGCGTTATAGTGGGCATGACGAAACTCTACTTTGTGCATATCACTAATCCACGGAAAGTAGGAATATAATGTAATTCAAAAGTTAATGTTGTTAAACAAACCTGGATCTGCACAACTTCAAAGCTGCACATGCACCCACCGAAGAATTTCCTGTCTTAACATATGAAACAAATGCTTAGTTCAAGAAGCAAGAAAATTTCTTGAAACGAAAAGATGAGATCAAAGAGTCCAGGAGAATTATGTGTATAAATTACCTGATCCTGAGTAGTGTTTGCTTGCTATCATGCCCATCTTCTAACAGATCATAAAACCAGTTTCTCCAAACTATATATATTTATGTGATTAAACAGTAAAATAAAAAGTAATTACTGTAAATTTCAAATGCAAGGCACTAAAATTATTTTAACCAAAGTGAAAGGAAACAACACAAAATTAGTAATTACCTGGCTAATTCAACACACAACCATGAACATCTTGGTGACAGTTCAGTAAGTATCAATAAACCAACTTACTTTTAAAACACAATCTGATAAGTTAAAATAAAATAAGTGTCAGCAGATGATTAATTTCCAAGAACTAACATAGTATGAAAATGCAGAATTAAAATGTAAAGCACTTAAATTGAGGGCAAAAAAAAAAAAAAAAAAAAAAGGTAAAAAAACCAAGGGCTCCATTTTATTTCCAGTTNGGCAAAAAAAAAAAAAAAAAAAAAAGGTAAAAAAACCAAGGGCTCCATTTGATTTCCAGTTCAACTAAATTAAGCTAGTGAGTATGATTTTATACACATGAATCTTACGACTGCATCTCCTTGTCATGGTTCGGTTTTGGAGTTCATTTGTAACCTGCATTAGTCAGAATTTACACTCCGTTACGAAAAAATATGAATCATTTATGGTTTAAGTTAAAAGTAATCCAGGTGTTAGAAATTGACAGACCTCTTAAGAATTTTGAAGGACTGAAAAAATGATTCTCTGGCTCCACCCTCTTCCTTGTTTTCGAGTTCAGGTTCTGCTAATTCTTCCTCTTCTGGATCATAGATGAATCTTCTATCTATCTCAACACAAGGGATATTGGCTATCTTGGACCACTCTTGCCCTTTATCTTTTTTGCATTGTTTTTTAAGTAAAGGACAACCATTAATATACAACTGCAGAAGTGAGGATGGCAGGCCCTTCTCAGGAAAGGCTGTGAGCTTTGGGCATTTATCAATACCCAAATACTCAAGAGAGGTAAGGTTTTGAAAACCTTTGGAAGATAGGTATTTCAATTCTGCAAATCTTTCAATGGTCAACTTTGTTAGAGAGGTGGGCAACATCATTTCCATCTCCTCAAACGGAAAAGAAACCGCATCAGGGCATCCACCAATCTGGAGGTGTCTTAGAGAGGTAAGTTTGTGAATTCCCCACCTAATGAGTGGCTCAATAAAAGTGAGATCTTCAATTGAAAGTGATGTTAGGCGGGTGGGAAATCCTTCTTCCGGGAAGGATATGAGACTGGGACATTGACATATTGTTAAATTTTGAAGAGAGTTGAGGCTGTGCATGTGGTTGGGTAAGGCTTCAAGTTTCTCACATCTTCGGAATGAAACACTTAAATTAGTTAGAGTCTTAGGAAGCCCTTCTTCTGGTAAGGAAATAAGACTTGGACAAGCCCTTATTTCAATCTGACGAAGACCTTTAAGAGTATGCAAGCCCTCAGGCAGTGATTTAAGATTTTCACAATCTCCTACCAAAATATACCCAAGAGATGTGTTACCATGAAACTTCTCTGCTATTGACTCCAGCTTTGAACAATCACAAATTTCAAGATGAGTGAGCGTTGAAGGTAATTGACCTGTTAATGATAAGGTCCTGAGCTCTGAGCATCTCCAAATCTCAAGGTGCCTGAGTGCTGCAGGTAACTCTCCTCTTACTGATAAGCACCTGAGAGATGGACAGTCAGAGACATACAAGTAGTCGAGAAGAAATGTGCAGACCTCTGTATTGTGCATCAGTAAAGAAGCTGAAGAATGACAATTGTTACCTGCATCATCTAATAGACATGCTAATTGCTCACAATTTATTACTGAAAGCTCTTTTAGAGATGAAGGTAGCTGTCCTTTTACTATGAAAGTTAGAGAATTACAACCTTCCATTCGCAAGCTTTTAAGATGTGCATTGTTTTGCATGATTTCCCCAGGTAAGGACATTAGAGCATTACAATTTCTGATCTCAAGGCCACTCAGAATGGAAAGAAAGGAAGCGTTTGGAAATGAAATAAGATTTGAGCAATTTTCAATACACAGCTCATTAAGGGATGTAAGACTCTGCAACCCTTCCTGTGGCCTCTCAAGACTAATCTCATTCTGCCACAAATTTATCAACTCTTCACAATCAACAATCATTAGACGTTCTACTTTTTGAAACCCATGCCTTAACCAATTTTCAAACTCTGAAATATTGGAAAGACTAATAGAACTTAATGAGTTAAAGTCACTAGAACTTCTACAGACCAACCCTTTGCATCCATCTATTTCTAATTTGCATAGCGTTGGATAGCATGAAAAAGAAATCATAAACTGTGCACATTTACTAATAATAAGATTCTCCAATGAAGGAAGACGTTCAGGCAAGCTTCCAAAGAGTTTGGGGCATCTTTCAATTGAAAGCTTTTGAAGGCAAGGAAATCTTTCAACATGCTCATTTTCATTGACTGGGTGACACCAGTGCTCCCATTCTTGCATATCGCAAAAACAAAGAATCTCTAACGACGGAAAAGGATTCGAGCAGTCTCCATAAATCTCAGAACCAATATTTTTTAGTTGCTTCATACCTTTGATACTGAGGTTTTTGAGTGAGCTCAATAATCCAACTGAAGGTAAAGACGTGCACTTCTTACAATTTTCCAATCTTAGGATCACCATTTTGGAGAATGATGGACTTCCTAACCAGTATGGAAAACTTATGCCAGCATAATATTTAATTGTGAGCTCTTTTAGATTTTGATGAGGATGAAGTATGTTCAATACATTTTCTTCTACAACCTCATCTCGTGAGTCATCAAATTGAGACTCCCATTCTAATAGTAGTACTTTTAAGTGTCTCTTATCACGCAATATGGTCTCTGTTATTTCTTGAGAATTAGCTACATTCGTTAATCTTGAAATGCAAAGTTCTTCACGAAGAAACTTCAAGTTATTCAAGATTTTCAAACCACATTCAATATCTTTTCCCACAATAAAATTAGACAATGTTTGAAGATATTTCAGTTCTTTCATTCCCGATGGCATCTCTCTTATTAAATTAACATTTGTAATATCCAGATGACGAAGATTGACCAAAGTCTCAATGTTGGAAGGTAACTTTGTGAGGCAAGAACAATCCTTTAATATCAAAATCTGTAAGTTATATAACAAGCATGTTGATTCAGGTAACTTTTTTATCTTAGTGTTGGACAGATTGAGGTACCTCAAATGCCGCAAACCGCCAATTGATTCAGACAATTCAGTTATATAATAATCCTTTAAAGATAGCACTTTCAACTTTTTGAACTTTGGCAACAAATCAGAAACAACTATATTAGCAATATAACGAGTTTCATCATCATCAAAGACTACTGGTAGGAATGTCCTTAGATGCTCAACCTTGTGAAAGACTTCGAATTTTTTTTTACCATCACAATAACCACAAGAGTAGGAGGCATGACGAACCTTTTGAAATCTTCTTGATTCCATATTGGCCTCCAATTCATCTTCCAACCTAAAACTTGTTTCCCCAGAAACCCATTGAGCCAAATCATGGAGAAGGTTATGCATCACAAATTTAGAAATACTACTACTTGATTGTTGAAAAATTGACCTAGACAATAGATCACGAAAATACTCACTTCCTAAATCTTCAAGTTGTTGCTGCTCTTTTGGTTGTTGAATAAGACCTTCGGCTATCCACAAAAGAACAAGTTCTTTCTCTTCAAACTCATAGTCTTTCGGCAGAATTGCACAATAAGCGAAACATCTCTTTAGATTTGACGGAAGATGATAGTAACTTAATTTCAATGCTGTTGAAATATCACTATCATCTGAGAAATCCCAATTTTTCTTTTTCAATATATCTTCCCATTCATCATACCTTTGCACAGAGCGTAAAAGGCCACCAAGAGTCCTTGCTACTAGGGGTAGGCCTCTGCACTTCTTAATAACTTCTGAACGAATTGATTCCAAATTTGAATATTTACCAATTTCTCTACTCTCAAATGCATGCTTTACAAACGCCGACCAACAATCATCATCAGATAGGAGCTTTAAGTTATGATATTCAATTGGTCCCATTATGAAGGCAACATCCTCATTGCGTGTGGTCACAATTATCTTGCTTCCTGGTGCTCCAACCATAAAGGGACTCTTCAAGGTTTCCCACAAACCATAATTTTTGCTCCAAACATCATCTAAGACAAGCAAGAATTTTCTTCCAGCTATTGCCTCTCGTAGCTGAATCTGCACTTGATTTAAATCCTTTAGATCACATGACGAGAAAGTAATTGACTCAAGAATTGCCTTTGTGATTCTCAAAACATCAAAGTCATCAGAGACACAAACCCATGCTTTTGGATGGAAATCTTCCACAGCCTCGTCATTGTAAACAAGCCGAGCAAGCGTTGTTTTCCCAATTCCTCCCAGCCCAACAATAGATATTACAGCGAAGTTGACATCTCTTGATTCATTCCTTGACATCATTTCAAGTATTTTCATTTTATCTTCATCTCTTCCATAAACAGTAGTTTCTGTTGGCAAACATGTACTTCGTGGTCTCTGCCACACAGCAGACGATGCCCCTCCAGCAATCTTTTCTAACCCAAGTTCAAATCTTTGTTCACAAAGATCTTCTAACCGGTTAGTTATATCTTTTATCTTTGACTCCGTACTATCATTGAACAAGTTAGCAATTTCACTCAAGCGAGTGAAATAAGATGGAAAGAACTTCATCTGATATTGCTCTAAAGCTTCAGTGGCAAACTCATCTAGTACATCTTCCACATCATAGGTCAAGTCCCGGATATCATCCAGCCATATTTTCACAGCCTCGTCTGTCCGTTGCTTCTCCTCTGCATCGTTGACCACTGCTCGAATCATCACCAACGTTTTCCTCCACCTGTTTAGCTCTAAACGTCCCTTATCTTGACGTGCAAAGTGGAACAATTCACGGGGTGCTATTCTATCAAACAACACCTGAAGGAATGCGGAGAGAAACACTTCTCCTACTGTCATAATTATTATCACTAATCAGGTTAATCACAAAAATTAGAAGAACAACGAAACCAAGCAAAGAGATAAGTTTAATTCTACTCTATGAATTCTTTAAAACAAAATAGATTTTCAACTTCACGGTAATTACAAAGGGATGTTTTCTGTGACCCCAGATAGACTTTCTTAAAAAGTAAAAGACATAAATACCCTTTCTACACTACTCTTTTCTCATCTTTACCTTCGGTGAGTGAGCCCTCTCTTCCCACTCTCCGCCACCTCGCCTCCCTTCATCGCATCCCACTCTCCGCAACCTCTCTCCACCTCGCCTCCTGCCTGCCGGCCCAACTGCTTGCTCCCAGCTCACGCTGCCTGTGCGCGCACTGCCTGACTGCTTCGGCCCTGCCTGTCTCGTCCCTGAATATGCTTAATTTCCAAAATATTTAAGGTATTTTGCATATAGCTCGAGTCCAACGGGCGGATCTGATAGAAAATCAACATCAAAGCCAGAGGAAGAAGCTATGTTATTTTGTACAACTAATACATCAAATCAATATGTTATAAATTATACAAATTATTTTCAAAAAATAAAAATCAGAGAAATCGACCCGCCTCCGGAATTTGCCATCCTTCACAGCAGGAAATATGTGCACCTTAAAATAAGAATATTAGAAGCTCAGGTGTGATGTGATTAAATCATAGAAGACCTGAAATTTAAGTAGCCTAGTTCATATTTTAGTAATAAAATGAAATTAATGTTAGAGACATGTGAAAGGCGTATAATGATCTGCTTTGTTATCATATTATTCAGATATTAAACTCAGGAACACACAAACAAATAAATAATAACATGGAAACTGAAAAGGATTCAATGATGTACTTGTTTCACCCTAAATTAGGCTATATCCACGGTGTACACTATAGACAGAGTTTCTTCACTACAGATTAATGAAATAAAGTACAATTGGATTAAAAAGCTTAAAACAGTTATCTTCACATTACACTCAACAAAGATCTCTTTTGGTTTTCTCACACTCTTGGAGAATCTCAATCGCCCTGTTTTTCTCTAACACAACTCCCCATAAAGTTCTGCGTTGCTCTTTCGTTATTACATGGAATCTCGCCATGGCGAGAAGTCGAGGCCAGGTGACCCTCCATTAATAGAATTGAACACAACACAACAGTTGCTGTCTTCCTTTTAATGCTAAGTGCCTACAAAACCAGAGAAATGTCAGACCGAAAATGTTCAATCTCACGAAAAAGAAGAAATTCACTCATACACTAGCATACTTGTAGCATACTTGTCGAGTAGATGATCCACTCTTAGCGCCCTCTTAAAGAAAAGATCCCAAACCCAAGAGAGCTCAGCCAGTTTTCCGATCTGCACATTGTCATTCCATATATCATTAGACCGTTGATGCAGTTGTCCTGGATCTTTTACACAAGCAGAGAAATTGTCAGTTAAAAATGTTAAATCTCACAAAAAGAAGTGATTCATTCATACATTGGCATATTTATTGATGAGATTATCCACTTTAGCATCCACTTAACAACGAGATTCCAGCTGAACTACCAAGAGAGCTAAGCTCGGTTTGTGGTGATGACGCTGCATCAAACCCAAAATCTGCAGATTTTCATTCCAGATTGATTCTATAAATTAGCTCCAAAATGGCCATAGGCACATCACATTATCTCACTTGCAGCAACTCAAATAAAAAGGAATGAAACAATAAGAACATATAAACAGGAGCAAATAAGTTGAACCTTAGCAGTTGGGAAAAATAGAAAGCGCAAAATGTTTGATGCACATGGACACTATACCAGTATCAACAGTCCACAGGTCCAAAGATAAGTTTTCCCCTGAAATCCGAAACCGTTTTTAATGATAATAAACCTCTTATGGAAAGGAAAACTAATTAATTATGATGCAATAGATTGAGGGGTGAGCATTCTACACAAGAATAAATTAAAGAAATCCTAAGTACCGTCTCAGAACTAATAAATACTGGACGATCACACCATAGCTGGTGCTTTCGTAAATGTTATTTGTTTGTATATACAGTACTTGATAATAGAAGCATCAGAGGTAATGTTGTTGGCATTAGCAACGTGCTTCTTATCTGTATCTGCTTGATATTCTGTATTTGAACAAACTGATGATTGCTTAAGAGGGATCATACTATACCAGAAATGGCAACGAGATATTAACTTGATGTTCTGTTGATTCTAAGAATACGCAGAACAATGCTAACAAAATCTCAGTTGATTCTTATAAATTTTCAGAACACAAGAAAAAAAAAATCTGGATGGTTTCAAATGTTGTAACAATAGTACAACCTGAATCGCCATAACTACAAAGCTGCAATGTGCAAAAACCTATAAGGAATCCTTAGTTCAAGTAGTAAGAGATATCCTGAAACAAAAAGCAGAGATAGTGAGGTCCGGAGAATTATATGTAGTAGTTAACATAAAATGGAATGATCCAATTTTGGTTATTTGGTCTAGAAATATACTATGAAAACTACCAGTCAGCTTGTTAAGGGTATTTTAGATATTTTGGGAACTAGGGTTTTATTATATAAACATATTGATGTAACCCTAATTTACAATA
>JANKKC010002672.1:0-13081 GCA_026225755.1 Bursera bipinnata
ATTGGGAAAATGTAGAAGTAAAAGAAATTTTATTCCTCTTTTTTTCTTCTTAAATGGAGTTAAAGCATTGTCATTAGAATAAATGGAGGGCAAGTGAGACCTACTGAAATGACCTGAGCACCTAAAAGCAAAGCCATTAGGCAACATTTATTTCTCTTGGTTGGAATTATTGAGCCTTTAAAAATATTTTAAATACTAGCAAACATTTATATTAAAATATATTGTTTTATAATGCATGATTATTGAAATAGTTGAAATTGTTATTTGAAATGAGAGAAAACTACATTCTCTGTCAAAAAGTTGAATCTTAAAGG
This sequence comes from Bursera bipinnata, assembly GCA_026225755.1. Lineage (NCBI taxonomy): Eukaryota > Viridiplantae > Streptophyta > Magnoliopsida > Sapindales > Burseraceae > Bursera > Bursera bipinnata. The sequence continues at coordinate 315 of JANKKC010002672.1, forward strand.
TACATTTGCGTACTTTCTAGATATACCTATAATAATCCCCCAAGTCAAAATTAGAACTTCTGATTATTTAACTAAAACATTAGAAGATTTGCCACAATTTCAAAGCATAAATGTTGATTATCTGCATAAACACAAACTTGACTTCTGAGGTTGAAGGCCCCATTTTATGAATTCTATGCTGCATTTGGTATTTTATAGGTTCGATCCAATCTGTCTGACACCAGTTTAAGTAGCTTAGTACAAGTGAACATTTAACTAACTGCATAATAGACAAATAAATAAGAACTGACCATGCTGTGGTATGATTTTACAATACAAGAAAGTATGAATATAAAAGTTCATGCATTATTTGGTCAAGATTTGAGAATCACACTCAATACTTCAATGTGGATCCGGGATAATACTATGTTCATTGCTTGGCCATGAATAGGAACCTATGCTTACTGGTTATTTCAGTATGGTGTAAACTTCCAAAGTTCTGTGAAATGTGGCTATCAGAGCCAACAAGTGTCAATGAATGCAAAATTTTGCTCTCAACAATCAAATTTATATCCAGGTTGGTATGCTGAGTTGTTGACAACTCATAAACGAACATTTCTGCTAAAAGATAATTACTCACCCATCAACTGACCGATATTTCACTCTGATAGAAGTAAAACAGGTAGGTGGAGTTGGGGCGATTAGTTTCAGTGGGAAAGTAATGTTTCTGGTAGAAACACGGAAAAGAGAGTTAAATGAAACAAATGCCACATCATCTCATCAATATGCCTATCCAATAATGTCATATGATATATGTATTTATCATATTTTTCATCCAGTTGACAGCAACTATCATAGACGAATTTAAAAGAAGCATACAAGTGAGCATATAAATCAAATAATATGTTTTTCCTACTCCAGAAGAATGCACGAATCGTGGCCATTAGTGCTAGAGAAGTAGGCGAAACTGAAGGATTGAAAAACTATGATGAAGACAAACTCATTCCTCAGCATTAAAAATAAGTAAATAAAGCAGACTTCATTCCGACCAAAATTTTATGAATGCAGTCACAAATGACTTGAAGATAGCTAAAAGTGGGTTAGTTTCGGTTGAATTTCTTGACTTTCCCTCCCAAGATTCACTGTCCAACCAGAAAATAAAAATAATAATGATAACAGAAAGATCAGTAAATCTTAAAAAGATGCTCAAAGAAACCAGATTACAGATGATATGAATCCAACAAACAAATTTGGAAGGCATTCAAAATTTTACTTACAGATGAATTCTGTCTAATGTTGGATTGCTTCCTTTCTGGGAGCCTCCTTTACGTTGAACATCAGCTTCATTCTCAGTCACAATTGCCTTTGGCATTCTTGATTCCTCCATACTGCGGCTGCTGTATGCGCCCCCAGGAATCTTGCCATTTGAAGCATTTATTTCCTGCTAAAAAGAGGACATTTAACAATAGTTCCAAGCCAAATTCTGCAGCCAATACTTGCTGCAATATTCAGCTTAGACAAGTAGCATCTAATTGAGGTGCACCAGATAGAATTTAACTCATGATACTAAGTTATTGTCCATGACAAGGTTCCAAGTACTGAGCAACTCTAACTAAACTGATAAGTAGAGATCCAAAAAAATGATCCGGTAATATGGTCTAGAAAAAGTCATGAGCTCCAACATCGATTGCATATGACAAGTGTGTATTGCCATAAGACGCTCATATGTATCAGCACTATTGTTAAATATCACTAGTTTCAGTCAGAAGTAAATATAACACATGTCATTTGCTGATGACCCTTAAATTAGCACAGATATGAAACCCATATAATATATACTGGCATGGCACACCAGTGCAATTCTGCATGTTACGACCCTTCTACATGTATAAATGTTAAAGCTTTCTCACGCATCTGCACCTTATCAAATGCAGAAAATAAGGTAAATCAAATATGGATGACAATGATACTAAAGTCCAGGTTTGCAAGGTTAACCTTACAGAAGGCTACCCCAAGAAAATGAGCTTAACGACTTAAAGACTGGCACACTTGATTGTCCACAAATACAAACCAAGAGGTTTTTAAAAAGCTGACCTTAGTTCCATCAATCTTCTGGCTTTTATCATATGTCTTAGATGTTAATACATCATTATGGGAAACTTCAACCACAACATCTTTGCTGGCAAGAGAATCATACACAGTGTCTCCTACAGTGGTAGAGCTTTTCGATTGTGGGTCTGCAGAGTCCTGTACCACTTCCACTTCAACTTCCTTGTCCCCCAAGTCAGAGTTCATATCCAAAACTAGACCTGCAAGGCTTTCCTCTTTTTCCTCATCCAACAAAGGAGATGTCTTCAAAGAATTTATTTGATCTAATGAAGCACTGCCGTTGCCTGGTTCCAAGTCTACCTTTCCAATTTCATTTTCCTCCAAAGTTTCAGTAAAATTCTCGATTCTAGATTTTGCACCAGTGCAGTTAGCGGCCTTCGGAACAGGTCTTACTGGAAATGTCTCTACCACAACTTCTGCTATTATAGGAGTGACAATGGCCATAGAAGCTGGGAATTTCTCAACTCTTTCCTCTGCTTGCAATGATTTACTAGTTTGCAATTCTTCACATGTCTTTTTGGCAGATTCTTCAATTCTCATATCGACCAGGTTACCATTGATGATTTCCTCATTGTCAAACCTTTGATTTGCATCTTTGCTGCAGATGCCATCAGAAATTGAAACTGGTTCTTCGCTTGTAACCTGATGATGGTTGGGTACAAAATGACTTTCATTTGATGCTATGTTCAAAGCAGTTTGAGGTTCTTTGGAAATTGAACCTAATGGATATTGTACATCAAACTTATCATTGTTCAGCTCTTCCGGAGTCAACTTAGCAGGACCCAGCACCCTATTTTCTTGGATTATCTCTCGGACTATTTCCCTTACTGTGTAAAAGGACCCACCAACTTCCTTGTGTGTGAGATTCAGTGATGGGAAATTCCCATTGTTTGAACTTTGGTACCTGCAAGCAATTGACATTCGTGACACGGCACAAAGAAATGGAAACTTGATAACAGATTTAAATAAATGTATAATTGATGAATAACATAATGTAGCCCTTAAGTTCAGGAAAACACACATAAAATAATTCACTGACCACTCAAAACTGAGAATGCATAGTGGTAAAATAATTTACTAGTTTGGAAAACACAATAAACTGAAACTAATGGTTATCACTTTGAGTCAATATACATAGAGTTACATCAGTTAACCACACTTAAAAGGTTAAATTCAGACTCGAAGCCATCTTCTACCCCTAGGTCAACGGGTCAAAGAAATCCGCCTACAAGTTTCTGTATTTGTAACCTATCAAATCACGTCGATAAGTTTATCAGCAATTATAAGTATAAATGGAAATGTTTTTGCTGCTTGGCGAATAAATTGCACAATTTGAGTGACAGAGAAAAAGATAAAAACTCTGACACTACGTTTTAATTTGTTTATGGTATACTAGACGAAAAAAACTGAGGACAATCAGTGACGCCATTAGTACAGATGATTGTCCTCAAAGCACCCATGTTGGTACAATAGTAATAATTTCTAAAATGAAGGGAAACTGTAAAAAAATTACTTCTTTATAAAGGATTCAACCATTGCCTTCCTCTCCTCCTTTGAACGCCGAATTCGTGACTTCCTCCCTTCAGACTCATTGGACTTTGCTAGGGCAAATGTTCGCCCAACCCAGCCACCCTTTATAGCATACATTATGTTTACAAAGTTGGCCTGCTACATGTAAGACAATCAAAAGTAGAAACTTACTCATAAATTCCGGCTAGAATTGTCCAGTAAGACTACTCTCTACTGCATATTTAACACCAATAATTAAAATAAGAATCACAATGTTGGTAAATAGAGTTCACAAGTCAACAGCCACACAAAATCTGTGTCAGAAATCTAATCAAATGACGTTTCTAGATTGTATATACACAAATCATAACTCATAAGTCATAACATTTACAAAACTATTTTGTAGCTCAAAAAAATTAAGCCCGCCTCAAAATAAGCAATTGTCGCGGGAGTTTCTGCTTCCAAATACTAAATTTTTTAAAAATTAAAATTATTTTTCATCCACAATTTTCCCAACAGTCAAACAAACCACGCATTACATTCCAAACTTTCACTCTAAGAAATAGCTCCAGTAGCCGAGCGATAACATAACCGCGTCGGTAATTACAGTTATCTCATATCAATGGTAAATGCCGAACCGGCACCTGGAGCAATTCCCGGTAAGAAAACACCACAACCAAGAAACACACAGAATTATGCTAAGAAAAAGAAAAGGCAAAGCACAACACAAATGATATAATGGAGCAATCTGTTCAACCCACGAAGAAACAGAGCAGAAAGAGAAATCCAGAAATGTAATCAAGCAGCCACCTGAATCTAAACTGTAGGTATAAAAATCAAAAAAATGAAAAAAGGGCAGGAAACGATGGAAGTAGACAAAAAGAAGAGCCAAGGAAGGTAGAGAGTGAGAGTGTTACCTGAAAATGCGGGGAGAAAGGAAGATGAGGTTTTGAGGGTTTTTCCCTTTTAAAGAAAAAATAATAAGAAAAAAAAACCTACATGAAGATTGTCAGAGGAAAGAATGGAAAGTATTGGTCCAGCTAAAGGCGGGAGCAGTGTAATTGTTTTAAGAGTTAGTGGTGAAAATGAAAGCCAAAATGGTGACGAAGGGAAAATGGGTAATCGGGTAGTGTAATTGGGTGGGCTCACCCGAATTAGATGGGTTGGGGGAGTGGGAGTCAAATAATTTTTAGGGAAATGTAAATGAATAGAGTAATTATTATTGAGTACTCGTATTTTTTATTTTCACTTATATAGAATATTCGTCTTTTTTTCTTCTCTCATTCCTCCAGTTAAAAATTTTATTAGTTAAAACTATTAACCTCTATATTATAATAAATTNTATTATTTTATCCTTACTAATACATAAAAAATAACAAATTTTTTAAGAATAATATTAAATTAAATGACTAAATTACCCTTGAAATAAATACCAATATGTATTATATTATCTATAAAAAATAATTTTAATATGTATTGAGGTAATTTAATCATTTAATTTAATATTATCTTTTAAAAATTAAGTCATTTTTTTATATATGTTAGTAAGAGAAAATAGTAAATTTATTGAAATATAGAGGTTAATAAATGTTAAGTAACAGAATTTTTAAAAGAAAATATTTTTTCAAAATTTAAGGTTAAGAAAAGAGAAAAATGACGAACATCTCATATGAGTGAAAAAAGGAGAAAAGGTAGAGATGGTTAATGATAATTACTCGTAAATGAATTCTCATTTTACTTCAAATTTTCAAAACATATTCCTTACTTTTAATTCATAAATTAGTAGACAGATGACTGTTTATATCAATTTATGATCAAACAAATATGTTACAATAACAAAAATGTTATAATAAATTATGATGTGGGCACGTCTATTTTAACATAGAATTTCTCAATTTTAGGATAACTTCAATTCTTTTTTTTGTTTATCAAAAATATTTCTTAAAATTTTGAAATTCATCAATTTTCACCTAAAAAAAAGGGCGGGGAACGTACAAGGCCTCAGACTCAAACGTTCATATTTTTCTTGTATTGTATAAGAACTTGCATGCATTCCTGAACTTCTAACAATTTCTGTTGCTAGCCCTGGAAGTCTATAAAGGCTATCAATATGAATTGCAGTAACAACCAACCTTCCTGTTTTTATATTGTTGACTGGCTCAGACTTACAATCACAGGAAAAGCCTCAAGAATATGGAGAAAGTTTATGTAAGAAGAATCAGATACGGTAAAAGCTAACCAGCAGATGTAGCATGTGTCAGAATTGGAAAATGTGAAATGAATAATCAGATTAGAAAGAGTTCAAGCCTATTGCATCATTGCTCTCAACAAAATTGCCTCTAATATTACCAAAAGAATATACAATGGTCAACGAATACATTTCTACTTTGCTAAAATGAGCATCTTGAATGAGAAAAAAGAATATGGATTAGTGTTTGATACTTCTCAAAAACTTGGTATCCTTTGAGCCGCTCGAAACGACCCAGTAAGTACATAATCCTCAAAAACTCCAGCTTCCTTCCTGCGCTTAGAGGAGCATATATATATATATCCTGTAGAAGTGAGAAGAATATAACTTGATCTGTCTTGAATTTTTCTGTTAGAAAGGAAAGCTTCTCTATCCGCAAGAGCCTATTCAACTTCCCAGTTGAAAAGGAAAAGGCTCAGCACCCAGATTATGAGCAAGTGTTTAAAAGAATGTAACAGCCAAGGGTTCAGACTATGAGCATACTATCCCCCAAGTTCCTTCTGCTTGTATCCGTTCTTCATTCTTTGTAATAATTTCTCCTTCATTTTCCTCTTCTTCTCCATCTTTAGCCTGTACCTTTCTTCCCTTTCCCTTTCATATACCCCTTGCCAATGAACTTCCCCAGTCAAGGGCCACAACCACTTTTGCCTTGGATGGTCATCATCATCTGAAGCCTCTGCTAGATCTTCATCCATACTCTTCAACAACGTAAAGTTAAAATATTTTCCCCACCTAAATCCCTTGCGTTGTTCTATAGGATGCTGCTCTTTTAGTGAACCAGAGCGTGGATCTAAATATACCATCTTTCGTCCACTGTGATAAGCCCAGACATTAACAAGGAGTTCTAATAGCCGACAATAACAGTGCTTTTTCTGCTATCATTAATAAAGCAAAATGAGATATCTTTACAAAGTATTGGAAGAAATAGAAAAGCAGATGTTATGGCAGCCACACAACTAACCTCAAGCTCAGAGGAACTTAGCAAACACATATTGACTCTGCTAGAGATATGCAAGGCATCAAGAGAATCGACAAACATCCTGCAGATTTACAGCCTTTCAGTTAGGTTCTTAATAAACTAATTAGTAATTAGTTCCCAACAGCATTAAATGTAAAATCCTGGGGAAGAATGTAACAGAAAATTACAGTTAAATGAAATATAATATCCCAAGTAAATTACCGCGAAAACATTATGAACTCTAGAAAGGAAGGGGTTGGCATCACCCAGCTATGCAGGGCAGACCAATGACCACCATCTTCTGGCATGGGTGGAAGAGCTTCTATGTGTGACGGCAAGTCATACATCTGACGAAAGGCATCTTCAAAAGCAATTCTGCATGAATTTAAAATAAAATTATTTGTGCTCTATGCTCATCAGTCTTGACATGATTAAAAAGTCTGAACTTCAAAATTAATTCACCTCAAGACCTGTAAGGGGCTTGCAGTTTACAACCCTCTGCTTCTGACCTATCTTCTTTTGGGTCACTAAAAAGGAATATAATAAAGAAGCTAACATCTGATTTACCATGCCATATTTTCTTTTTGGTCGCTAGAAAGGAATGATTCTGAAGAAGCTAGCATCTGGTTTGCCATGTTGTATTTTCTTTATTGAACTGACAATTTAAATACTGCCATATGTTTATACGGATGGCATCTGAAAATGATCTTACATCATTTTCTACTAACTGCATCCTTAGTCCTAACAGGAATTATGGCAAGGGCGATGGGAAAAGCCGTCAAAAGCACACAATAAGCAGTCATTGGTTACATACAGCCATTGCTTGAAAACATCACATGGGAAAACAGCTAGACAAGCAAAGATACAGTACCATATAGAATTGAAGCACAAACCTTGACATCAACAGAAAATATAACACTTTTGACCTATGCATACATAATAACCATTTCCTAGCAAATATATGCAATAACATACCTGCAGTTTCCTCCATTTAGGATGTCGCACATGGACCAAAAGGTCAGCAGATCGCTACTTCCTGTAACTCCACCATTCATGTCCAGTTGTGCCCAAAAATACATTACATCACCTTTAGTTTCTTGGATTGTTTCTTCCAGAACCTTTTCAGCTCTTTTGGACAAGGAAACCTATTTAGATTAAAATAATGTTAATGCTACAGCCCATGAATAACATCAAAAACTGAAAATATAATGACACCTCTATTGGAAATACCTTCCTACCAGCAGCACGCCACGACTGAAACCCAATCCAAGGTCTCTTGTGAATGTTATCCACCCTATATGCAACAGAAAACATTCCTCCAAACTCACAGAGAATATCCTGATAGTAAGAATTATTCAAAAGAAGAAGCCGACCAGCTGCATCTACATCATCTGATCTTAACCTTCGACCTGCTGTAGACTGACATAGAATATAAGGATGATTAAGAAAACCAAAGCAATTCTCCAGATCATTAAGTAGTACAATATACTAAAATACAATGAACATAAACAGAAAAGATAATTAATAAAAATGGGAAAGGAAACTCACAAGGCTTAATCCACGGTACAAGGACCCATGGTGCAGAAACGGCCAGGCCCCAGAACCACTGTATATTTCATAAATGCATAGTGGCTGCCCTGTCCTTTCTAGCTCTCCCTCATCCCTTTCATTACCTTCAGACTTAAGTTTTTCAGACTTTCGAGCATTACGGTATATATCATCCCATGCACCAGAGTCCTTGTCCATTCTTTCTTCAAGCTACAAATCAGAAAATAATCTCTATTAAAAGCTGTCTTTTCAAGAAGCTGACATGAAAACTAAGAAAAAAAAATGAAAGGGTTTGGGTTGAGGGGGAAGAACCAAGAAAGCAATATATTTGCAAGTAGATACCAACCTGCTCCACCTCTAGTCTCTGATTTTCTTCAAACCTTTCTGTGTCCCTCAAAACATCCCAATCTAGTTCGGTCAGGGAGTCTTGCGTCTCACTCTGATTTTCATTCTCTGACATGTCCATTGACTCCAGGACATAAACAACACTAGAATTCCTATATGAAGCATCCCCCCCATCTATGTTAGCCATGTCACCAGTTCCCTCCTCCAGTTCTTTCCTGAACAAATTCCATTCCCACGAGACCTGCTGAAGTTGAGAAATACGACCTGGCAGCAAAACATCTGAAGGATAATCAAGCACATTCTCCAGAAGCTGTGCATAACCAGTTATGCAATCTGATGCCAGCATATTCTTAGCAAGAAGTCTTCCAGAGGATGCAACAGTTCTAGCAAATTTAGAAAGTCCACCATCTGTTATTAAAAGGGAGAAAGCCCGCATCAAGCTCTCAGGATTATGTCTTTGAAAAAAGATCATATGATGACCATCAACAACCTGTAGATTCATAACCAGTTTCCATGTAAGGAGAAAAAACAATAAAAATAACTTTTTCTTCAAAGAAAAAAAAAAAAAAGAACCCCTAAAACTTTACAATCAAGATACAAGATGATAAAAAAAACCTTGGACTCACATATTTTTTCATGATAGGAAAATCAGGTGTGATGACAGGGATTTCAAAAGTCATGGCCCGAATAATCAATGAAGGAAAACCCTGTTCAACTTGGGAAGAACCATAGAGAACAATGTCAGCCATCAGTATGACACTGTTCACATCAGCATTAAGTCCATAATGCCTCACAGAACCTTGCAGAAGTCCTAGTCGTGAAGCAACTCCCTGCACAAGAAGTGCATTAAATCAAATCAATCTTTCAGTTGCATAATAGTTCTATAAAATATGCATTAAATTAAAAGAATTATAAGATTGAAGAGTGTGCAATGAAATTTTATAAAAGTCTACTTCAATTTACCTCTCCCCCTTCCCCCAACCCCACCCCTTTGTTTTCAAGAACTGTCCTTAGTGATATCCTCTTTACTTCATTTTTGTCATTGAGTTTCCCTCTAAGGCCTCTTTTTCAACATTAACTTCATCCCTCATAATCGATAACTTACTTTAGAAAGAAAATAAAAAAAAATTTATTAACATCCTATTAATAAGGCAAAAGAGGGTACTCATAACTATATAGGACAAAAATACAAGAAGGTTCTAGTGTGGCACTCATACGGTAACAACATAAACTATGATGCAACAATCAACAATTTGACTACCTGTAAACCATTGCTATAACCATCAGAGGAATTGCCAAATAGAAAAACAAATTTAAATGATCCTCCGACATTATTTCTCCTCGCATATTTCATCATTAGGGGTCCTATATCGTGCATTGCAACAGCATAATCAAATGATAGCTCACTGAAGAAGAACGAACTTCCAACAACTAGAACTACAATATCATCTTGGAGAAATCCATTTTCCTTCCTCAATTGAAACTTTGCCTGTTTTGTACTGTAGGTTTCTGCAGCCCACACGTCTACTGGTGATCCAGTGATCACAAAGAAGTTTCCAGGGTCAAGCACACTATATAACATCTGATACAGGAAGGTTGAGAAACAGAATAAGAATGTCTAACACAATGGTAACTAAAATCCGAGTCGCGACACATGAGGTGGCAGATTTACCGGCAGAGTGTAATCTGGAAACACAACAACGTTAGCCCTGCTAAAAGCCCTTTTCCAATTTGAAAAAAGTTTCCCGAAGCCCTTTTCCGCATACACAGGGAGACGATTTGCAAGTGTATCTTCTTGAATTATCCACACAAGAGGTATCGAATGAAAAGGCTCCTGCATAAGGCTGCATAGATATAAATTCACTAATCATAGTATCTCAAACTAAAGCAACAGAGTATAGGGATCTTCCCACATTTCCAAAAACCTGGAGAAACACTAAGAGACAGAAAGACGTAGATGCTACTCTAAGCAAACACACACTTAAATGTTCTATATTCCAGTTATTTGGGCTTCTTTCATATATTAATATATTCTCATATTGAATCTAGTATCATTCAAAGAAAACAAATATCGCCATCACTAATCATCCACCACTACTATCATTTTCTTCATACGACATGATCTTTAAGATTTTCTTTTGAAAAAAAAAATAAATAAAAGAAGAATATAACAATACCGTATACAGTAAATTTGCAATTTCCAGTCTTATCCATATATAACATCATGCGCAGAGTAAATGCAAATGATCCTAAAACAGAAATTTTTTCAGATTTTCAAAAAATAATAACAAATAACAATTTTTTGGAGAATTTTTAAGAAGTGGAAGGGATCCCATTAGATGTATGCCCAAGTGAACCACACACAATCTACCCAGGAGTACCATGCAACAAGAGAAGTCTTTAAGCATATATGCAGCTCAATAAACCCACCTACCTGGATATGGCTTCTTTTGCCTCGAGAGAATCAGCAATAATACCTTCAAAACTGTTTGAAAAATGCACAGAATATTAATCATCCATGCCAAGTAAACCAATAATCAGTAAAAGTAACCGAAAAAAAAAAATTGATCACTTTTCTAATAGAGAAATAAAAATTATACAAAAAGTAGTCCTTCCATACAACTTAAAACAAACATACCTAGACCAGTCAATGTTGCCATATTGTTCTGGACCTAAGATAAAAATCTGACCACCTATTTGCTTCCACATTGAACTTGAATTTCCATTCTCCACAGAGTAAATCTGTCAAATAGAAAGTGTGAGTGTGCATAAGCAAGCATTTCCAAGTCCAGCAGTTGAAAACACTGTTCAAAGATGAGAGATTGTTCTGCCATCCAATCCATAACTATGCATGACTTATTCCCATAATCAATCCAGAATAAACACTATCATAAGTGTCAACGAGAAACAACAAAGAAATTATCCATTGACATGTGAAAAGAGTCTACCTTGAACACATATCCAAGTCTCTGCAGATTCTTCACCAAAGTAATCAGCATCAACGAGCGTGGATCTCTCCTCATGTTTCCTAAGATCTGCCATTCATCAAGGTGGGCAAAATTTAGTTAAAGCATTGAAATCACCCATATAAGCAGAAATATTACTTTGATCACAGAGTATCAATCAACTGACGAATGTAAGATACGATAGTTCTTATTTTCAAAAATATTTCAAGGACCCTTTATAGTAATCACCAATTATTACTCTATTCGGTAAACGTACAATACAAGTTCGTTTTCTACTTTCACTTTAAAAGTTAAAGGCCATTAATGGCCGCTATCAAAGTTCCATTGTGAGTAATCAAAACCGTTAATTCCGTTAAACCATTTTCATAAAACTAAAAAATAGAAATAAAAATCAAAACACACTTACAAGGCCAATCCGCGGCGGCCGAACACCGATTCTCGGCCTGGAACGCACCGTATCAAGGGCATCACCAAGCACGACACGTCTCGGCAAGAACAACAGACGACTTCCAAACCTCATCCCTTCTCTGGCCGGTCGCACCCTCTCACTCCCGAACACCGACGCGATCGAGCTCTGTAGAACCATCGACGCCATCGCAAACGCAAACACCGCAAGAAATATCATAAAATACAGCAAGTACGCACCCCTGAACGGGAAGAACGAGAAGAAACCCTTGCGGTTGGAGCGGACAGTGGCGGCGGCGCCAGTAGTGTGTCGATTGCGCAGCAAATAGCGGTGGAGCGAAGGATTCGTCTGGTTCTTACTCTGGCTGTGGATAGGGTTTCGCTTGAACGGAAAACGGTCGCGGATCGGCTGGAAGCTCAGATCGTTGTTGTTGTTGTTATTGTTTGTCGTCGCATTGTCGTCGTCGGAATCGGGAGGAGAGGAGCTCCGGCCCATGCTGTTCGGATTGGATCAGATTAATATTGTTTGATTTTATTTAAATTTGGATTCGGATATGGATTGGATTTTCTCGGGAAAGAGAGAGAGAACTATTATTATTGTTAGTATCAATATGCTTGTTTGTGTAGTGTGCTTCTTTTCTTGTTTTCTTTCTTGTGTCTGTTGCTGAGAAAGTATGTTTTCAGAAGTGAGTGTGAACGA
>JANKKC010002675.1:0-24885 GCA_026225755.1 Bursera bipinnata
TCCTAAATTGGGTTTACTTTGTCGGCATCAATCCAAGGGTGTTCTTCAAGGAGTGATAGAATTCCCAACAAATTAAATATATGTAGAAGTGTAAATTATGAAATAACTCAATCCATGCTATTTAACCTTAATTTTAAGGATGTCTATGCTAAAGTGAAAATCAATATTTGTTGATGTAAATATAACTCTGTACAATACTATTATTATACATAACAGGAGTTTCTTTTTAGGCCAACAAGGCTTACTTTTATTTCGTTATGGGTGCTATTTGAACCCCACTTATAAACTAAAGAACCCCATCTTTCCTATAAGTAAGGATGAAGGAGTAAAATAGAAAAATATCTTGCTTCCTTTATAATATTGCAATCATACTGTAATGTTAATTATTACAAGAGTTGCGATGACGCTTTCTATCCCGAAGCTCAATGAAGGAATTAACTCAATTGAAGCATAGTAGTCCACACTTTTTATCTTCTTAAAAGGAAGATGGGGCCATTTAGTTCGAAAATGAGGTGCAATTAGCATCACTTTAATGTATCCTTGATCGAAATAGCTTCTTCTTTGAGCCAGTAACGCTCCATCTTACTCATGTCTGTGATACCCACATGCAGCACGAATTGGGGGCCTAAGAAGCGGATTCCTGGCCCAATTAGTTCTGGCAAACTTCATCAAGGCCCGTCAAAGTTACCGAAATTTCTTTCTCTAGGTTTACATTAAACCACATGTGCTCCACTACGTGTCATAATTTCTACGCGCCATCTGTTCTCTCTTTGAACAAGCCAGACTTCGCCAGTACTCGGGCCAAACCGAAAACTGAATTTCACAGAAATTGAGAAAGGAAGGAAACAGTAACACTGTATAGCAAGAGAAATATCAAATGAGGACCATCGTCTCACGGTTGATCCATTCTAGGCCATCAGCCTCTGGACTCTAGTGAGTCAAATTTCTTATCTTTGTTACAAAATTTCATTTGTGTTTTCTTGATTTTTATATATTAGTTACTATTTTCTATTTCTTTTATGGGCTTTAGAATTTGAGTAGATTTCTCTTTGTTTTCCTGGAAAATGAGCTGAGTGGAAGTGAAATTTGGAGTCTTTAAATCACAATCAAAAGTCAAAATTTGCATTTTATTGCTACAACTAATTTGCAGTTCCTGAAAACATTGCATTAGTCTCATCACTTGAAGCCAATGCAGCCGTAACTGTTTTACTTCTCTTATATTTTCTTCGAAACAGTGCAGCGGCTGCATCAAGGAATGGAAGATATCTTTGCACAGATTCTAATAAGGTTGATGAACCTTTTAAAGTTGAGGAAGCTGAGACGGTGAATGTGCCCCCACCTCCGTCAGAGAAGGCATGTCGTTGTGAAAAGTTTTGAGCTGCTTTGAATTGGCTTTTACTCATGCTTTGCTTTCCTGCATCTGACTGATACGCAATTTGGTTCAGTTGCTTGTTTTGGGTGGAAATGGATTTGTTGGCTCACATATCTGCAAAGAAGCTTTGGATCGTGGTTTGAATGTGGCTAGCCTTAGCAGGTATTAGATTCGTTAGTCATAGGTGTGTAGTTGTCCTTGTGGATTTCAACTGATTTCCCTGTTTATGCTAAGTATTGACCATTCAATATAGGTTTCTACTGTCGATCTCAGGTCACTTGAAATTTATTTACAGTAATTTTCTTGCCAGAACAAACCTGTTTCCAAGTGTTCTATGGATTATCACCTGCCCATAACATGCATTGACGGGTTCTAAGACTATTAGTAAAAACTCAAAGTACCTAAGAATATTTGATGACATAACTTTGATATAGTTCTTTGGTATCAATATAGTAGAAAATGTCATGGACACGAATTGAATACTTTGGTCATCTTAACGGATAAAACGACATGTAGGATTATGTCTGTGCAATCTGTTATAGGGTTTTCTTCTTTGAAAAGTCTAATGGTATTAGAATGACATCTTTTAAATAATTGGGTTACTACATTTTACAAATCAAATTACATGCTAAATTATGCATTGCGATTTTAAAATAAAATCAAGGTACTTATGCGGTAGACTGGCTTGATTTTCTGGGTACTGTAGTCATATACCTTGATTTTGAAGTTATTTAAGTGTCTTTGTAGTCTTCTGGCCTTGCAAATAATTATGCCGCAACTACGACTTGGTTACTTCTGTATGTTTTAGTAATGAACTGACATGTGATAGGAGTTCAGTATAAAGAAAATTTTAAAGCATTTTTCTTTCTCCTTTAATTTCCCTTAATTTTTTAAATTCCATAAAGAAACCTTATATGAGGACTTTCTAGGTTGCTTTTTGGACCTTGGAATGGGGCTTAGTGTATATTTTTGATACATGGAGATCTCTATGACGTTGGATTTTGAACTTTCTATCTTAAATTATACATTTGTTATGTTATTTGTACAATTTTATGCATCCTATTATCAGTAAAGTCATTGTTTCGTCCTTCCAGGTCTGGTAGGTCATCTCTACGTGATTCTTGGGCTAACAATGTAACTTGGCATCAAGGTTTGCTTTCCTGGCTAGTATGTATTGGCAATCTCTATTTGGGATGTTATAATATTTCTAACCTCTCTTACCTTTGCCAGGAAACCTTCTTTCACCTGATTCATGGAAGGAAGCTTTGAAAGGAGTGACTGCTGTTGTACGTATGCTAATCAAACCTTCACTATGGCTGTAACTTAGGCATCAAAAACAACAAATCTTAACTTGTTCATGATACACACACATTTGCACCTATCTGCGGCTGTCTCTTTACTCTGTAATGTGCTCTTTGTTGTAAAATTTTCTTTTGCTAGTTGCTCTGGATATGATCATCGTGCTTCCATTGCTTTCTTTTGGTGGCTAACTTGACATTTAATACTCTAGATCTCCTCTGTTGGCGGTTTTGGATCCAACTCTTACATGTATAAGATTAATGGGACTGCTAACATCAATGCAATTAGAGCAGCTTCAGAACAAGGTATATGTAGATAGCTGTCTAATTTATTTGTTACTTTGTGATATACTTATCACTTCTCTATTATTAAATGGTCATATCAAAAAGTGATGTGGCATTGTGATATTTCCAAGAAGCATTAGTCAAACCAATGACTGATAGATAATATTGTAGAATGGCTTTAACTCGATGCCATCATGATTGAAAAATTGTTTTATCCCCTTTTAATTTGTGACATTTTACTTTAAATGGGCTTGATCAACCAGATTTAGAAAGACGATCTGACTATTTGGGAGTTCTTCTGCTGTCTAGTTTTGGAAGGAGGAGATAAACCAACTCTCTTATCGTTCCTTGTCAGATGCTGGCTGCTTTTTCCGAAGGAAGTCTTTGCTGACTTCTTCTACCCTGTAGAGTTAACTGTAAAGGAGTGGAACCCCAAGGATTGGGCTTAATGGTGAGAAGCCCTTGGCCCCATCATTGAGGTCAAAGGGTTCAAATCTCTTTGGGTACACCTACTTGAGACATATATATGTCTCACATGTTTTTCAGCAACCAAGCTTTAGGGTGTGGAGGGAGCCTCCAATTTAGTACTGAGTGAACAAGAAGGGTCAAGGGATTTCTAGGTATCAAAAGATCAAGAAAACAATAAACAAATTAAAAAATAAAGGAATGGAGTTATTTCTTTCGAAGCAATAGATTGTTCTACCCATTTTTTATGGTTAATCAACCCTTCATTTTTCTCTACAGGTGTAAAAAGATTCGTTTATATCTCTGCTGCTGACTTTGGTGTGGCAAATTACTTGCTGCAAGGATATTACGAGGGAAAGGTACTCTGTTCCAATAATATTGCTCATTGTCAGATGGTAGAATTAATAGATATTTCACGAGAAGTGGAAGTGTCATTTCACAAGTCTTATGATTAATACGATATAAAAGCCCTACTTACCTGCATTCAATCCTACTTTTTGTATGTTGTGTAGAGAGCTGCTGAAACGGAGTTATTGACCAAATTCCCATATGGAGGTGAGATTTATCATTCTTTCATAGTGGCTTATGTAGAATTTACACCTGGTGTTTCTTTGTTATGGTATATATGAATTGAGAGTGGAACCAACTAGTCTGTAGACTTGCTGAGTTCTAACAGCAAATGAAAAATCCATTCTGCCGAAAGCAATTATGATTTGGATTTTCATAGGTCTTTGTTTGTATAGTGTAGTGGTTTCATCTGTTAAGCATAAGAAAACAAAATTTTCATTTTTCTTTGAGCTTTGGACGCTGAATTTTGAGTCGATAATTACAGGATGACTCCGGACACTTTTTATTTGTTCTTTTCAGGAGTTATTTTGAGGCCTGGATTTATATATGGGACACGAACTGTTGGCAGCTTGAAGTTACCCCTTGGCATAATCGGTAGTCCATTGGAGACGGTAAATAGCTTTTGCTTCCTCGGTTTAATGTGTGTATGAATTTCTAAATTTCAGCAATTAATGATAAAATTTCTACTAAAACCTCTGGCAGGTTCTCCAACATGCGAAACCACTGAACCAGTTCCCACTAGTTGGACCTCTGTTCACTCCTCCTGTCAATGTTACTGCTGTGGCCAAGGTTGCTCTGAGAGCAGCAACTGATCCTGTTTTTCCTCCTGGCATCATAGATGTCTACGGAATACAACGCTATAGTCAGCAAAAGTCGAGATAGATATGTTTCTTTCTTTTACTTCGTCCATATAGAGCTGTCAATAACAAGAGGATAAAAATATCAAAGAATGGTTGGTGTTGGAGTTTGTGTTCTGGGTGGACTGGGATGAAAGAGTTTTTAGTTTTGTTCTTTCGACGAAATAAACATGGCTAAACTGTGCAAATAGATTAGCCCACATGAAATAAATGACAAAATCCTTTAAATGTAACATTGTGATTTGTGAATTTTACATGTTACAAGAATTGAAATATTTCGTGTTAACGTCATGTTGAAGCCCATGTTTCTTCTCTTTATATTTTTCATATTTAATACAAAATATACATTGTTTTACATTATATTATAATATGCATTGCTTCGCTAATAAGCTAAAGCAACAATTATCTAGGAAGAATTTTGACTCTTAAAATTTTGAGCATTGAGCCACTAAAAATATATTCTTAATACAAAAAGGATATTTTCTAAATGTACCTGCAGTAATTTCTGTTAAAGAAAATTGGGCAATTTCGTGACTTCCCCTAAGGTTTCAGGAAAGTAACAATAGGGTTATTCAAGGTCGACTAACATAGTTTAGGGGCGTTCTCAAAATTTTCGAAACTTGGAGGCTTGTTGCTGTTTGAGAAATCTCAGGGGGTTTAAAAAATTTACCAAATAAATTGGTTTTAGTAGTTTTACTTTAAACCCTGATTAATGGAAATTCAATCTATTTTAAATTTTAAGGGATTTTTTTTTACCCAAATTAATTGAGTTTTTGATAAATTATCATCTTTCAGAAAATTTAATATCATAACCTTTTTGCTTCAAAAATTATTTCAATGCCCTTCTCTAATTTTTAAAAACAACTTTTTAAGTTTTCTCTTTCTTATTTTTTTAATCTACACATTTTTTTCAAAAATTTCATCTTATTTTCACATTTTTTTTTATTTTAAAATTCTAGTAAACTTAAAAATGAGTAGTTAGAAAAGATTGTTGCATTTAGACAAGAATCATACAACATATATTTGTAGTTAGAAAAGATTGTTGCATTTAGACAAGAATCATACAACATATATTTGACATCTACAATAAATTTCAATATTCAACAATAGGTTTCTAATATTTGATAACAATATCTAATGAAAGATATCAGACATTTGATGAGAGATATTCGATATTCGATGACAGACATTTGAAATTTGATGAAATATCTGATAATAGATATTAGAAACTTGATATCGGACGTCCAATATCCAAGGAAAAATATTAAACACTCGCTAATTGACAACAAACATTCGACAAGTTGCATTTGAAACTCATTTCTTCAACCTTCACCATTCTCAACCAAAATCTGCCAATTTTATAGCATTTTGACACATATTAATTCATTTATGTAAGAGTCTCTCTTCTCCCACAACCTAACTCAAGTAAAATTTATTTATTTAGAGTGTTATTTATAAAATCAAGTAAAGTTATTGTTATTTGAAATCGTTTAAAAGATTCCAAGAAGTTTTTGGTTTAAATTCGGTCATCGAAGAAAAGGTATTCAACTAATTTTATAAGCAAAAAGTCCTAATATCTAAATTTTGAGAGGGAATATCATTTATAAAAAATATTTATTAATTTGGGTAAAAAAATTGATTTTTTTCTTAAAAATTAAGGCAAAAAAAATTATTTTATTTTTTTTTATTACTGAACCCTAAAATTATAAATCACTAAATTAATATAAATAAAAATAAGATCCCCTACTGTTGTCTCGTTAACTTGTAGCAGAGACTCCAGAGAGCGGCAGAATGAATCACCACCACCACCTCCACAACCAGCAATCGGGCGACGGTAGGCACGACGACGATGCTGCTCTCAACGATTTCCTTGCTTCTTTGATGGACTATACTCCCACTGTATGCTCGCTTTCTACCGTTTCGAATTTATAATACATCGTTTTTTTTTTTTTACCGATTTCTCCTCCACAGATACCTGATGAATTGGTGGAGCATTACTTAGCAAAGAGCGGCTTCCAGTGTCCCGATGTGAGATTGTAAGTTTTCTTTTTTCTTATTATATACAAGTTTTTGTCTTGAGTTGCTGATAGGAAGTTCGATTTTTTGTAGCCTTTTTGAATTCTGAATTTAAGAGCTCGAGACTGCAAATTTTTGGCTATATATGTTTCCAAAGTTCTCATCTCTTTTTTAAGATTCTGAATTTCGAGAAAAAAAGAAGAGCAAATCGTAATATCTTGGAATCGAAACGAAAATTAAGTAAAGATAATTTCTTTACAAAGTTTTCGTTTGAAGATCATGTCCTGGTATATTATATTAATTTTTATTTTAATTTTTCAGAATTAGGCTGGTAGCTGTTGCTACGCAGAAGTTCGTGGCAGAGGTTGCAAGCGATGCACTTCAGTATGCTTTTGACATTTTCTTATACTTTTTTTTCTTTACTCTAATTTAACTTAGAAAGTGCGCCTCAAGATTTTTTACCCCATTTATGTCACTTAATATAGGCAATGCAAGGCAAGGCAGGCTGCCGTGGTCAAGGACAAAAGGGATAAGCAGCAGAAGGTACTCTTTCAAATTTTTATTTTATGTTTAAAACGTTTTGATTGTTTTGGCTTGCCTCATCTTTTTGTTTGAACAGGATAAGCGATTAATATTGACAATGGAGGACCTCTCAAAGGCACTGCACGAGGTAAGCTCTGAAATGTGTTATATCTTTTTGGTTTGAGAGTCAAATTTTTTTGTTAGCTTTGTTGAAATTTTGTAATATTTCCTGAGAGCTTGAGGTGTAAGAATTTTTTTCTTTCTTGTTAGTCTAGGATGCCAAACTTTGTTTATTTTTCAGCTTGAACATTCAATGTCATAATTTTATGAGTAGGAAGAGATTTTGAAGAGTCGGACATTAGGTGTTATTTAGAATATTTCTTCAACCATAAGGGAAGGATTGAATGATATTTAACCTAATTTAAGCTATATAATTAAATTGTCTTTTTCTTTTCCTTTTTATCTACAATGACCATATTCATACTACTTTTGTGATACTTACGATGGGTGACACTTGCAGCTTATTCCTGGGAGGGTTATAGCTACCTTCTGAATATGAAAAATCTCGGATGTTGTTAAATCAAGTTAAGCAAATATTGAATAAGATACGTATTTGGTCAAATTTATAGGTAGATGCATTTTTCTAGGATGTTTAATTGGCAGGAAGAATCTCATATTGTGCTGTGTAATCTATTCATCGACCGTTTAATAAGTTTGGTAAACAAGGAAGTTACAGTTAAAAGTACAAGATGATGTTATCAGAAGACATTAAGAATTCAAGTTGTGGCTGGGCAGGGGCATACACAGAATGTTCTAGGATTGAAATGGTTTTGTTTGTTTTAGGAATATAAGGTTTAAATAGTTAGAACCTTAAGTTACAGCAATCTTAGGGTTAGATTATTGCAAGTTGTCTCAATGTCCTAGTTGCTACCTAAGATATTCAGAAAGTTATCATAACATTAATTGGTTTTTAACGTTATATTATGTTTACTGATTTTAGTTCCCTTTCTCTTTATATTATGCTTATATCTGAATTTCTGTTGGTATCATTGAACGAGCAGTATGGTGTTAATGTGAAGCACCAGGAGTATTTTGCTGATAGCCCATCAACAGGGATGGATCCTGCTGCAAGAGATGAATGAGGTAGGGTTGAATTTATAAAACAAGTTCTTCGTTGTATTATGTGTAAACTTCTCTACTACTGTTACCGGCTGGTGACCTTTCTTCGTCTTGTTTGTTCTGGGACCATTAATTTAGTTTAGTCGACTAAACATCTTGTATATTTAGTCTGTATTTTAGTTAGATGGAGTTACTGTTTTCCCAATCCCAATCTCTTTTTTTTGGCCATAAATTTTTCCATCAGTTGGATTGCAGTAATATTGATCGTATTACTTGGACTATGACCATGATTGTGGACCTTGAATACAGAATTGTAATTCAAATTTCACCAAACAAATGAATTGAAACTGCTATATTAACTCTTTGAGACTTTGAAGTCCTTTCCACGTCCCATAATCCATGATACGAGTTAACATGACGTATGAATTTAGATCAGAATCCCACTTCCTCTTTTGTCTAGACTCTCTTGGTCCAGAATTTATAGTCAACTTGATATTTTCAGTCACCCGTTTCATTCCATTTCATCATTGGTTCAACTTCAACTTTCCTCTGAGGAGGGAAAACATATATAGAAAATGAAGTTTAAGCCAAACCTTGAGGGAGAACAATGGCTACCCTTTAAATATCATTCACTAGTTGCAGTCAACAGCATAACGTATACACGAAATGTGTCAGCAACTTTATTTGTTTAATTTACTTAATTGTTGATTATAAAATCTGATGATGAAGTTTTCAGAATGTCCCGGCTTGTAATTCAGATCTTAGTAGAAGTCAATCCTGAAACATTTGTATGCAAAAACTTCTTATTTGGACATAATTTAGAAGCAGATAGCTAGCATTGTCGGAGACCTATTCAGCCAGCAGTGACAGTAAATATTTCTGCAGAATCCAAGCAGTACAAACCAAAGTGGTTTTAGATTCCAGGACGTAATTAATATTTGTTTACCTGACGTTGACTTTTGAAAATTTTATATAGGATTTCAGAAGTTGGGAAAAAAAAAATGATCAACTCTTATTTAGTGAGCAAAGCGAGCTGGCTTTTGGCTTTGGAACCTGGCAAGCAAACAGTCGTGATTATTATTATTTTTTCGAATATATATAAACTTTGATTTGGTCAAGGTAAACGATCAATGGTGGAACGAGGCAAGGAAATATGGTTTCATGGAGTTGCAGACTCGAATATGTCCCGGTTATTTTGCAACCATCTCAAAAAACAATTTCAATATATGCCTCTCCGTTTTGGGACATATTCACGTCTTTTAATTAACTTCGGATTAATTAACATTTAAACTCAAACTAAACCAACACTTTTGACAATTATGTTTTAACCAAATTATCAAAGTAGTCTAAATCTACATTTACTTAGTCTAAACCTCGTGAAGGTAAGTTTCTTTATATTTTACACAGGAGCCAACATTGGTAATACCACTGTAATTGCAGTAACTGTTCTACCGAACTGAAAGCATATGTAATGCACGTGCTTGACTATCATACAGTCATCTTGGTCAACTTAAACAATTTATGATTTAACAATGTATGGTAGCATGAAATCCGTAAAACCAAGTCGCCAGACGAGATTTCTATTTCTATGTGCACTTTGAAATCCCGGTTAAATTTTTAAAAACCTTTACCTCGTATTTTTATTATATTAATATTTATTTCTCGTAATTAATACTTTTTTTTTAAATTAATATTTACGTTTTAAAAATTTATAAATAAATATTAATTTTTAATTTTTTTTAGAGAATAAATATTAATTTAATAAAAATTTGAGAATAAATATTTTTTTCTATGACATTATGATGAGATCAAATAGTATATTTATTTTACATTCAAGTCGTTACTTTTTCCTTCTTCTTGTCGTTATATATATTTTCAGTCTTCAAGTCCTCTCACAGTGTACACATAAAACTCATTGATTAAGGAGGTGCATTATTGTCCGAGTACTAATGGCGCAGAGCCCAAGCAAGTATTTTTTCTTCTTCTTCCCTCCTTATCTCTCTCTTTCTCTATTGTTGTTGGTCTTCTTCACAGAGGTGGGTACGCCGCAAAGCACTAGTACAATCCCAGTTAATGTGGGTGTGATTCTTGACGCAAATGAAGACTTTGGGAAAATATGGTTGAGCTGCATCGAGATGGCCGTCTCAGACTTTTATGCCAATAATTCTCACTACAAAACCAGGTTGGTTCTCAACATCAGAGACTCCAAGCAGGATGTTATAGGTGCAGCTGCAGCTGGTATGTGCTTAAGCTTAACTACTATGTATCTCTTCTTCTGTTTTTTTTTTTTTTTTTTTGGTTATATATATATATATATATATATGTAAAAATCAAATAGTGGATGAGAATCATGAGATGGGTTTGTAAAGCCTCAGCTCAGGTAGTAAGTGTACATCTATATTATAGATTATCAAACCTCCTGGCTCTACAAATTTAAAGTCTGCACAAAAGACCAAACCAGTCCAACAAAGCTAACAAGCCCATAGAACTTGGTCAATAAGAAACAAACTCGAGCGTAAATCAATTGAGAGAATTTGGTCCAAACTCGCGTAGCAAACTTGGTCAGTAAACTAACTGAGCATTACGTAAAAATCGAACCATATGCCTAAGTCAGGAGCTTCCCCCCCTTTGTCCCCATAATTGGGGAAGTGGGCATTATCCACTGCTTAAATAACTAGCAAAAGCAAGCAGGGCAGGGTTTGTGGGCTTGGCCTTTGCATATCATGGATAATGATATTTGAGTTGGCTAAAAAGTCTTCCAAGAATAACAATGGCTAACATGTTGAGCATAACAATAAAAAGTAGGGAGAATAGAAAATTTTTGGTATGTTATTGCTAGCCTTAGCAAACCAACTGAAAGAATCATTTAAGGAAAAGTAAAGATTCAAAGGTAAGCAGTAAACTCATAAAACGGGTTTTGCTTGGTTTGAATTTCTTAGTTTGGTGACGAGACAACCATTAACTTAATATATTTCATTGTAGGACATAATTTAATTTGGTTAACATTCCTTCTCAGAAATAATAAAGAAAAGTGAATTAGCTTCCAAATTCATATAGAAGACTAGTAAAGATGAGTTTTTTACCAATATCTTGTCATATTTTTGTGGTTTTCTTTCTTGTCATATAAGAATTTTTATCAATTATGAACAAACTCATTATCAGCAATATGAGATGGTATCACGAACAACTGCATACTTCATACACCTTATAATATTTAACTTAAGAAAATAAAAAATCAAGCTGAGGATTTTATTTTCTTTGCTCATGATTTTACAGCTCTAGAGTTGATAAAGAATGTGCAAGTGCAAGCCATCGTAGGACCAGAGAAATCCATGCAAACCAACTTCGTTATTGAACTCGGGAACAAATCTCAGGTGCCCATTTTATCATTCACTGCAACAAGCCCTTCTATGACTTCCATTAGAAGTCCATATTTCTTCGGAGGTACATACAATGACTCGTCTCAAGTAGGGGCCATAACTGCAATAGTTCAAGCCTTCGGTTGGAGACAGGCAGTGCCTATCTACATTGACGGGGACTTTGGAGGAGTAATACCTTACCTAACCGATGCCCTGCAAGCGATCAACACTCGTGTTCCTTACAGGAGTGCCATTCCTCCTCTAGCTAGTGATGATCAAATTGTTGAAGAGCTGTACAAGTTAATGACTATGCAGACCAGAGTGTTCATAGTGCACGTGTTGCCCTCTCTTGGCTCTCGGCTTTTTGCCAAAGCAAAAGAGGTTGGTATGATGAGTGAAGGTTATGTATGGATCATCACTGATGGACTAACTAATCTCTTAACTTTATTGGAGCCTTCAGTGATTGACTCAATGCAAGGAGTTTTAGGTGTAAGGCCTTATGTTCCGAAAACAAAGGCAATCGAAAATTTTAGAGTTCGATGGAAGAGGAAATTCCATCGTGAAAATCCAACCCTTGTTGATGCTGAATTGAACATCTTTGGACTCTTGGCTTATGATGCCACAATGGCACTAGCCATGGCACTTGAGAAAGCCGGTACTGCAAACTTTGGCTTTGATAAGACAAATGTGTCTAGCAATGCAACAGATCTAGAAGCCTTCGGTGTCTCTCAGAATGGTCCGAAACTTCTCCAAGCATTATCAAGTACTAGATTCAAAGGCCTTACTGGGGATTACATGTTCGTTGATAGGCAGTTACAATCATTAGCTTTTCAGATAGTTAATGTTAATGGGGATGGAACAAGAGGGATTGGATTTTGGACACCACAAAAAGGACTAACGAAGGAATTGTTTTCAAAAAGCATCAATTCTTCTTCGAAATCCAACCTTAGAACTGTTATATGGCCAGGTGATTCTAACTTTGTTCCTAAGGGCTGGGAGATTCCAACAAATGACAAGAAGTTGCGTATAGGAGTGCCAGTTAAGGAAGGTTTTAGTGATTTTGTGAAGGTCACAAGAGATCCCGGTAATAACAGACCAATAGTCTCTGGATACTGCATTTTTGTCTTTGATGCTGTAATGCAAGCATTGCCATATGCTGTCCCTTACGAGTTCATTCCCTTTGGACTGCCTAATGGCACAAGTTACGGCTCATACAATGATTTGATCTATCAAGTCTTTCTTGGGGTAAAATTTCTTATCCTTCCTAGCTTAATTACGAAGCATTGCTAATAAATTGTTTGCTAGAAACAAGATTGCGCATGCATACATCATTATTAGAAACCATGGTACCTAAAAGATTAAACTATTAGTTCTGGAGTCAACATTAGTATTTAACCTGTCACATGCAAGTTAAACATTAGTATTTGAAAAGTGCAACATTAATATTTCACTTATAATATCTTCACATACATAGTTTCACAAGCCTTTTTGAATTTAAACTTGTGATGAAGTTCAATATGACTTAAGATTAGAAATCATTTCACGTTTAGGTTAGAAACCATTTCACCTAAAAGTTGAAGTTGATAGGTGTTATCTCAACATTAGTATTTAACCAGTAACAATCACTGTTTATGTCATGCTTGTGAAGAGCTTCAATGCATTCTCATTATTGATATCTTTGATTTCACTGGACTTATGATATGTACTTCTCTCTGAGATAGTGAACTTCTTTTGTCCCTCTTCTAAACATTGAGCAGAATTTTGACGCTGTGGTGGGAGATATCACAATTGTGGCCAACAGATCACGTTATGTTGATTTTACTTTACCTTACACCCAATCAGGAGTATCAATGATTGTGCCAATCAAATTAGACAACGGAAAGAAAAACGCATGGGTGTTCTTGCAGCCCCTGACATGGGACCTTTGGGTGACAAGTGCTTGTTTTTTTGTTTTCATTGGATTTGTAATCTGGGTTCTTGAACACCGAATAAATGAAGATTTTCGTGGTCCACCTGAATATCAAGTTGGAACAAGTTTCTGGTTCTCCTTCTCAACCATGGTTTTTTCACACAGTAATTTCCCAACTGCATCACATTTTATATGTAACATCCCATATCGCTCGGAAATGATAAATTATAATATCATATATCGCTTGAGAATGATAAGTTTGGATAAGTTAAATACTCTGTGAGCTAATTAAACTGTTATTCTCATTCG
This sequence comes from Bursera bipinnata, assembly GCA_026225755.1. Classification (NCBI taxonomy): domain Eukaryota; kingdom Viridiplantae; phylum Streptophyta; class Magnoliopsida; order Sapindales; family Burseraceae; genus Bursera; species Bursera bipinnata. Next base: position 13,860 of record JANKKC010002675.1, read on the forward strand.
TGAAAGTTTCTGAATGTCAAAAGTATTTCATGTACATTTGATGGTTTGACAATACTTAATGGTTTTTAACTATTAAGAAATTGTCTAACAACATTATGCATTACGTAATTACATTGACTTTTCTTGAAATATTTTATAGGGGAGAGAGTGATGAGCAATTTGGGCAGGTTTGTGGTAATTGTATGGTGTTTAGTGGTCCTCATACTCACGCAAAGCTATACAGCTAGCTTGACATCACTTCTCACAGTGCAACGACTCCAACCAACTGTTACTGACGTTAAAGAGCTGATAAAGAGGGGAGAGAATATTGGTTATCTGCGGGATTCTTTTGTACTCGGTATCTTGAAAGATTTAGGATTTAATGAAAAGAAGCTAATTGAGTATAATTCCCCAGAAGAATGTGACGCCTTATTTCAAAACGGAACCGAAAATGGCGGTATTGCAGCTGCGTTTGATGAAGTCCCATACATTCAGCTTTTTCTGGGAAAATATTGCTCTAAATATACCATGGTTGAACCCACATTCAAGACGGCTGGGTTTGGGTTTGTAAGTTCTCTTTTAACTCTCACTCATCAGTTCCCTCCTCTAAGCTCTGTCTCAGTCTCAGTCTCAGTCTCAGTCTCATATAGCTTTTTACAGGCCTTCCCAATCGGTTCAACTCTAGCATCTGATGTTTCAAGGGCAATCTTAAATGTGACGGAGGGTGAGAAACTTAAAGAAATTGAAGATGCTTGGTTCAAGAAAAGTAGCTGCCCCGATCCAAGCCCCTCGATTTCTTCCCACAGCCTTGGCCTTAATAGTTTCTGGGGCCTATTCCTCTTAGCAGGCATTGCTGCAATCTTAGCTCTCATTACATCCATGGCCATGTTTATCTTTGAGAATTGGAAAGTCTTGAAGGAATCCGATTCCAAATCTTCATTAGGGACAAGAACTCTTACGTTGTTAAGAATCTTTGTTTCAAGAGACCTCAGCGCTCATACTTTCAAAGACAAAAGTGGCATCCATAATGTCCATAGAATGGAGGCAGCTATACCCTCTGCACGCACGCACAACCCTGCAAGTCCATCAAGCTGTTCACAGCGCACAGATTCGAAGTTTTGTTTCCCTGGAGAGTAATGAGCACCCTCAACAGAGTGCGATGTTCCAAACCTGCCATTGAGCACGCCAGTGCCAATCAAAAAGGGCGAATAGCTACCTATGTGGTCCATGAAAACAATTGATTTAGATATTCGCTATGACGTGTATGCCAATAACATAGTTTCAGATAGTTGTACATTGATATTGAAGCAGCTGACGCATGACTTAAGCCATTTCCTTCACTTAGAACCTCCCTGCTATGTAGGTTTCCAATTAAGCTCGCATCTTATTATGTGATTTTGAAATTTTAGGAAATATGAAAAAGAAAAGAAAATCGCAATAATTTGGAATGGAAACAAAATTAAGTAAAGATAATTTCTGTACAAAGTTTTGGTTTGAAAATCCTGTCTTGTTATATTATTATTATTATTATTATTTTTTAGAGTATAGGATGGCAGCTGTTGGTATGCAGAAGTTCGTGGCAGAGGTTGCAAAAGATGCTCTTCAAAATTCTTGACATTTTCTTCTTATATATATATATATTTTTTTTTTCTTTTTCTGTACTGTAAGATGAATGATAGGCTTTTCGGATGAATGTGCTTGAATGGAATTTATGGTTTTGGACAGGACTGTGCTCATGCGGGCTTATTATTGTTGTTTTATGTTTAAAAGATACTGATTTCTTTGGATTGTTTTGCTTTTTTACAACAAGAAAAGTGCTTGATATTGACAATGGAGGACCTCTCAAAGGGCACTGCATGAGGTAAGCTTGAAATGTATTCTATAGTTTTGGTTTGAGAGTCAAATTTCTTTGCTAGCTTCGTGGCAATTATATAATATTTCTCAAGAACTTGAGATTTCGGATTTTCTCTTTCTTGTTTGTGTAGATGCCAAACTTTGCTCATATTTCAGCTTGAAAACTCAATGTGATATCATATGGAGATATACTGAGATTTTTGAGGAGTCAGGTATTAGGAGTATTTGGAATATTTCTTGCAAATGTGAGGGAAGGATTGCATGATGCTTGACGTAAACTAAGCTATATGATAAGTATGTGTTTTTCTTTTCTTTTTTTTTTTTTTTTGGACGACCATATTTATACTACTCGTAGGATGTTTAAGATTGTTTACCAGGACTGATCAAATTTTATACGATATGATTGATACGTACTTTTCTTTCCCTTTTTTATACGATGATCATACTCATACTAATTGTGTTATGATTAATATAGAAAAAGGTTATAACTGTCTTCTGAATAAGGAAAATCTGTTGCAGTTGTTAAATCAAGTTAATCATTTGTAGAATAAGATAAGTGTTTGATCAAATTTATGGGTAGATGCTTCTTTTTCTGTGATGGTTCAATTTGCAGGAAGAACCCCACATTATGCTGTAATCCATTCATTTGACTCTTTAATAAGTTTGGTCAAAATGAGAAAGTTACCATCTGAAAGTACAAGATGATCTTGTCAAAATATATCAAGAATTCTAGAGATACACATATTATAAATGATATTCATATTAGACCTAAAAAGTAAGAGTCATGGCCATGTCTGCATATTCTTAGGATTGGAAAGGGTTGTTTGCTTTACGAATATGAGATGTAAATAGTTAGAACCTTAAGTTGCTGTAAATCTTATGTTCAGAGGTTAGATTATGTGCAAGTTGTCCAAATGTGCTGGTGGCTACCTAGGATATTATGCTTACTAGTTTTTTCATCTAAACCATTCCATTGTTATCTTTGAATGCGCAGTTCGGCTTCAATGTGAAGGGCTAGGAGTATTTTGCCGATAGCCCATCAACCAGGATGGATTCTGCTGCAGGAGATGAATGAGCTAGGGCTGAATTTGTAAAACAAGTTCTTCATTGGATTATGTTTAGCCATCTCTACTACTATGGCTAGAAATCTTGTACATTAAGTCCATTTTTTATTTTATAAAAAAAATTATATATGTTATATTAAGTTATGTATAGTTTTAACGTGTATTCTAATAACACGTATTAATATAAATTAAAGATTTTTATATAAATCATTTTTAAGATTATAGGATTTTATTATAAAAGTTATTATAATTATATTTAATAATCTTTAATTAATAAATTAATAAACTTGATAATGGAACACAAATTTTAAAAAATATTATTTAATTTGATAAGGTATTAACATATTTCTTAGCAAATTAGTTTTAATTACTCCAATATTGATACCATAATTCCCGATATCAAGATGGTAATGTTGTTAGTCGTTAAAAATCAGGTGTATTCGTTAGTAATACTTGGACTATGACCATGATTCTGGACGTTAAATGCAGATTTGTAATTCAAATTTCACCAAACACAATTGAATTTCTACTCCGTGCCCCATGCTCCAGGAGAGAAGTCAACCCAACGCATGAGATTGGATTCAAATCCGATTTGCTTTTTCGTGTAGACTCTCTCGAGCAAAAATTTATAATTCAACTGGACTTTTTGAATAATCCGTTTCATTGATACAAGTGCTACCCCTTATTTATTGTTCACTTGCTGCAGTCAAGAGCATAATATATACACCTTTATTTAATTTCCTTCGTTGGTTGTAGAATCCGATGATGGCAATTTCAGTAGTAAGTAAACCCAAGAAAAGTTATATATTAAGCGTTAGGGCCGAAAAAATTTATGTGACTTTTATTGATTTAATGACTCTATTCATTATTCAATTACATATTTACAAATCAAGATTAGTGGTTATTAAAATGAAACTCTAATTTAAAAAATGGGTTGAAGTACAAAATAAAGGAGAGAATAAATCAACACTGAAACTGAAAAAACTAAAATTTCAATTACTATTGAAAAAAGAGATGGTGTTTAAATGATTTTTTTTGCCAATAGAGACAACCCAACATCTATACTTGTCTCAAAAAGTCCAACATAGATACATTATGACTAACAACAGATAAGACTTTAGAAAAATTTAAAATTTTTTCATAAAAGATGTAAAACAGATATTGGGTATTCTAGAAAAGAAATAGAAAAATATTTCACAATTGATTTATTCAAAACAAAAAAACAATCCATTAAGTTTGAAATCAATCCCAAATCCATTGAATTTATTTCATTTTTGTTTATATTTTAATATTAATAGAAAAAAAAAATGAAACCTGTTACATGATGAAGTATAAACGGTTAGACTAATGATATCTCTTCCTTCAAGATACCACTTTTAAAAAGACCCATTAAAGCTGCTTCATGTTGACTTGGGAAAATTAAACACAGAGAACTTGAGAATAGAAATTTGACCAATTAATAGAGACTCTCATACAGTAATCAGAGCTAGCTTGTCCTTGGCTTTGGAATCTTGGAAGCAAACGATCACGAATATTATTATTTTTCTTNTTTCTTATATACAAGCTTTGATTTGGTCAAGCTAAACGATTGCTGATGAAGATGAAACGAGGGAAGGCAGCATGTGATATCTTGGAGTTGCAGAGTCGAATATGTCCCAGTCCTGTGAATCACTAACGTCCTGCTCTTTTTTATATATATTTTCAAGTGGAGTCCGACGCTGCTGTGAACACAAGTGCATGCCTCAGCCTTACCATCTCATGCCACCGCCATTCCAAAATAAAATTTCAACATATATTTTTTAAAATATTTACGTTGAAATCTTTTAAGTCTCATTAACTAACACTTAAAACCCATGACTTTAGAATATTCATTCTGCTCTACAGTCAAGTCAAAGTCCTCAGGATGTAGTGTAGTTTTCCTTCTAGGTTTTATGTATATATTTCTGACAAATTATAATTAACCTGTGCATTGTTAAACCTTCGAGATGAGGCAGCAGCTCAACCCAACCAAACATGTTCTCTTCTTCTTCCTTCTTTTTCTTTCTTCTTCTCTATTCTTGCAGCTGGGCTTCTATACACATATGGCGATGGCGCAAAATACTACCAGCACAACAATCCCAGTTAACGTGGGTGTGATTCTTGACGTAAATGGAGAATTTGGTAAAATATGGTTGAGCTGCATCAAGATGGCCCTCTCAGACTTTTATGCAAATAATTCTCACTACAAAACCAGGTTGGTCCTCAACACCAGAGACTCCAAGCAAGATGTTATAGGTGCAGCTGCAGCTGGTACGTACGTGCTTAACCTTAACCACTACATCTTTTCTTTCGGCTTCTCTTTTGCTTAACGAAATGGATGAGTTTATAAGTGTAGATAGTATTATTCTTTCAAAAATAATTAGATTGATATTCTCTGTCGTCTTCAAGCTATTGATAATAGTGATTAAGTTCATGTAGCCTATCAAAACTCTTGGCTCTTATACACTACACCATTTCACCAACACACAGATGCAAAGTACTGTTGGAGCCGAAACCGCGTATGGAATAATCAAACTTTGCGACGTATATGACTATATTACCTGTAGAGATAGACTTTCGGCCTAGAAATTTCCAAAACAGTAGCTAGTTGGGATGTACTAAAGCTATATTGATATAATACTCATATTTTAATGCAATTGAAATCTATATTTGTATTTTTAGAGTTTTTCATCTAATTTTTTTATATACATTCATCATTAATTCATTTTGTTCAAAATAGTATTATTGATATCAAATTGTAATAAATTTTTGTATAAAATAAAAAGAAATTAACACTTCAAAAAAAAAAAAGAGAGTTCAATGAGCAGCCCGCTCAAACCCGTCAAGCTTGGTCCATTACAAGATTATGGCTGGGCTAGGCCTTGAATATATTTGATGGGCCAAGCCCAAGCCAGCCTACAAACTCATGTGGGAGTTTTTTGTAGGTTGGGCTGGTCTACTCCAGCCCGCTTGACACCATGGTTGATCATGGCCAACAATATTTAAGTTGGCTAAAATGTCTTCATGAATGGCAAAAATAAGGACAATAGAAAATTTTTGACATTCATTGTTAGCCTTAGCAAAGTAATGGAAAGAATCATTGGAATAAGAAATAGAAGAAAGATAAAGAGATAAGCACCGATTAAGCTCATTGGATGGATTTTGCTTGCTTTGAACTTGTTAGTTAATTTGGTGACTAGACAGCCACTAGCTTAAAATATTTTATAGTGAAGACCAGTGAAGTCAGTATCAACATGAGATGGTATCCTCAACAATTTCATATTTCATTTATCTTATAATCTTAGAAAAAAAAAAAAAGTAGTCAAATTTTAGGTATGTTTAGAAATTTATCGAGTTTTTTTTGTTGCCCAATCAATTTTTTTTTATGTACTAACCAAGTGTTACAATTGTTGAATACTACAACATACTTTTATTGATTAAAAAAGAGAACCAAATAAACGTCAATTAAGTTCTTAAACATTTTATTCTAATAGTTCAACAACTCAATAATTTATTTAAATTATTAAAAATTAGATTTAATTAAAATTCATAATCTCATGATTATTTTTTATATATTTTTTTCTATAATCTTTTAACTAACTAAAGAAGATAAAAAAATGAATACTAAGAATTTTAATATTCTTTGCTAATTTTTACAGCTCTAGAGTTGATAAAGAACGTGCAAGTGCAAGCCATCATAGGACCAGAATACTCCATGCAAGCCAACTTCGTAATTGAGCTTGGAAACAAATCTCAAGTGCCCATTTTATCATTTTCTGCAACAAGCCCTTCCCTTACTTCCATTGGAAGTCCATATTTCTTCCGAGGCACAAACAATGACTCCTCTCAAGTAGGAGCCATAACTGCAATCGTTCAAGCCTTCGGTTGGCGACAGGCCGTGCCCATCTACGTTGATAACGAGTTTGGAGAAGGAGTAATACCTTATCTAACTGATGCATTGCAAGCGATCAACACTCGTGTCCCTTACAGAAGTGTCATTCCTTCTCGGGCTACTGATGATCAAATTGTTGAAGAGCTGTACAAGTTAATGACTATGCCAACTAGAGTGTTCATCGTGCACATGTTGCCTAAGCTTGGCTCTCGGCTATTTGCCAAAGCAAAAGATGTTGGTATGATGAGTGAAGGTTATGTTTGGATCGTCACTGATGGACTAACCAATCTCTTTACTTCATTGGAGCCTTCAGTGATTGACTCAATGCAAGGAGTGTTGGGTGTGACGCCTTATGTTCCGAAAACAAAGTCAATTGAAAATTTTAGAGTTCGATGGAAAAGGAAGTTCCAACAGGAAAACCCAAGCCTTATTGATGCTAATTTGAACATCTTTGGACTCTTGGCTTATGATGCAACAACCGCACTAGCAATGGCAGTTGAGAAAGCTGGTAGTACTGCAAACTTTGGCTTTGATAAAACAAATGTTTCCAGCAATGCAACAGATCTTGAAGCTTTTGGTGTCTATCAGAATGGTCCGAAACTTCTTCAAGCATTATCAAGTACTAGATTGAAAGGCCTTACTGGAAGTTATACGTTTGTTGATGGTCAATTACAATCATTAGCTTTTCAGATAGTTAATGTGATTGGAGATGGAACAAAAGGGATTGGATTTTGGACACAACAAAAAGGACTAAGGAAGAAATTGTTTCCTAAAAGCATGAATTTTTCTACCTCCAAATCTGACCTGGGAACCATTATATGGCCTGGTGATTCTTACTCTGCTCCTAGGGGTTGGGAGTTCCCGACAAATGGCAAGAAGTTGCGTATAGGAGTGCCGGTGAAGGAAGGCTTTAGTGATTTTGTGAAAGTCACAACAGATCCCAGTAATAACAAATCAATAGTCTCTGGATACTGCATTACTGTCTTTGATGCTGTAATGCAAGCATTGCCATATGCTGTCCCTTACGAGTTCATTCCCTTTGGGATGCCTAATGGCACAAGTTCCGGATCATACAACGATTTGGTCTATCAAGTTTTTCTTGGGGTAAAATTTCTTATTCTTCCTAGTTCAATAGTTCTTACAAATAGGTTTCATAGATTTGATGTTGCAAATTCAAAGAAGCATTTGCTAATAAATTGGTTGCTAGAAATAGGATTGCACGTACATTCATCACTGTTCTGGTCATGCTTATATGCAAATTCAATGCAAACCTCGTTACTGCATATTTCAATTCTTTGATTTCAGCGAACTCATGATATGTAGTTATGTACTTCTCTCTGAGATAATGAGCTTCTTTTCTCCCTTTCTTAAATATTGAACAGAAATTTGATGCTGCGGTAGGAGATATCACAATCGTGGCCAATAGATCACTTTTTGTTGATTTTACCCTACCTTATACCGAATCTGGAGTATCAATGGTTGTGCCAATCAAAGACAACAACAAGAAAAATGCATGGGTGTTCTTGAAGCCCCTGACATGGGACCTCTGGGTCACAAGTGCTTGTTCTTTTGTTTTCATTGGATTTGTGATCTGGGTTCTTGAACACCGAATAAATGAAGATTTTCGTGGCCCACCCGGATACCAAGTTGGAACAAGTTTCTGGTTCTCCTTCTCAATCATGGTTTTTTCACAGAGTAATTTTTCCCAGCTGCATCACCTTTCATGACTTTTTACTATTTGTAATGCTTGCACTATTAAATAAAAGACAGTAGTTTGACGACTTTTAACCATCAAGTATTTTCATTCTTAACAGTTTCTGAATGTCAAAGTACTTAAACGGTTTTTAACTGTCAAGAAATTTTCTAACAACATTATGCACTACGTAATTATATTGACATTTCTTGAAATATTTTTATAGGGGAGAGAGTGATAAGCAATTTGGGAAGGTTTGTGGTAATTGTATGGTGTTTTGTGGTCCTCATACTCACCCAAAGCTATACAGCTAGCTTGACATCACTTCTTACGGTGGAACGACTCCAACCAACTGTTACTGACGTTAAGGAGCTGATAAAGAGAGGGGAGAATGTTGGTTACCAGCGGGGCTCTTTTGTTCTTGGAATCTTGAAAGAATTGGGCTTTGACGAAAAGAAGCTAATATTCTATAATTCCGCAGAAGAGTGTGATGCCCTTTTTCAAAACGGAACCGCAAATGGCGGTATTGCAGCTGCCTTTGATGAAGTTCCATTCATTCAGCTTCTTTTGGGAAAATATTGTTCCAAGTATACAATGGTTGATCCAACATTCAACACAGCTGGGTTTGGCTTTGTGAGTTTTCTTAGCTCTTTCTTTTTTTTCGAATTTTCTTAGTTTCTCATATATATATGTAGATTTTGTTAATTGTGATAATATTCAAGTTGTGTTCTTATTTTTATTAGATTCAATATTTTCTTTGATTATCTGTTTAAGTTCAACTTTACAAGGTTTAATTAGTTGTTAAATTTAATAAAATAGGTAGCAGACAAGTTGACAAATTGGACTTGTAAAAAATAATGAGTAATGAGAATTGACAAACGATTGCTCATTAGTTCGTCACTTCTCTAACTCATGTCCTTTTTATTTGTGTTCATCAAAATATCATATTTAATGATGAGTAAGACACTCATTAAATCTAATGAGAGTTTTTCATTAGAAGTCTAAGCAATTTCACTAAACAATTAAAAGTAAAATTTATTAAATTTCAAAACAACGGTTTAATTTAGTTATTTTCTTATGTTTTTATTTTTATTACTATTTTTTTGTTTGATGTGTCTTGCAGGCCTTCACAAGAGGTTCACCTCTAGTATCTGATGTTTCAAGGGCGATCCTAAATGTGACCGAGGGTGAGAAAATGAAAGCAATCGAAGATGGTTGGTTCAAGAAAAATAGGTGCCCCGATCCAGGCACCTTGATTTCTTCCCACAGCCTTGGCCTTAATAGTTTCTGGGGCCTGTTCCTCGTAGCTGGCATTGCTGCAATCTTAGCTCTCATCATATTCATGGCCATGTTTATCCGTAAGCATTGGAAAGTCTTGAAGGAATCCGATTTAAAATGCTCATTATGGACAAGAACTCTTATGTTGTTAAGAATCTTTATTTCAAGAGACCTCAGCGCTCATACTTACAAAGTCAAGAGTGACATCCATAATGGCCACGGCATGGGAGCAGCTACACCCTCTCCACAAACTCACTATCCATTAAGTCCATCAAGCTATTCACAGCACACAGATTCGCACTTTCGTTTCTATGGAGAGCAAGGAACACCTTCAACTGAGTGTGATGTTCCAAATCTTAATCTAAATGGTCAGTCGCCTCAACAGATGGCACCTACTTTTGAGCACAATAGTGCAAGTCAAGAAAGACCAATAACTCCGCATGTAGTCCATGAACACAATTGATTATGATATTCATTATTAGTCGTATGTAAATAACGTAACATAGTTTAAGATAGCTGTACATTGATATTGAAGCAGCTAATTACATATTACTTGAGCCTTTTCTTTCACTTAGAACCTCCTCTAACTTGTTCATGAGACACTGAACGAAGTTGCAAACTCAGAACAAAACTGACTAATGAGCGAAATGGAGTTCCCCGGAGAAAGTACAAATGCATTCTCTAATCACTCTCATTTAAGCGTGTTAGTCTAAAAATATTCCCTCTTCAAAATGTCATCTGAATTATTGTCCAGGTTGCCTGTAAATTTTCTTGCTATCTCTGTATCAAGTTTTTGGCTCCTACAAAAATCAAATATCAGAGGACTTCCATGTTGCGATTGAAATCTACATTTCGCAATCAGCGCACCTAAAAATATATAGCCTTCGGAATCCAGTGCAAAATAGATTTGGTTCATTTTGGCCTTATTTGCTCCATTAATTAGCTCTGTTTCTGCTTTGATCATTTCAAAATTCATGTAACAATACTTCATATATAAATGTAGGAAGTTGGCTATTAAAGTATTATGGGGAAGAGACTGTTGGGTTTGCTTAGGTTAAACATGACATGTTCATGGTCATATATACATAATAAAAGATAAAAAAGAAAAAGCATTCAAAAATTCGCTCAAGAACACATCTTAGCTGAATCTAGCATATGGTGTAGGAAGAAATTCGTTTTATCTTTCTTCAAGGTATGTTGATGTAGATTGTTGGTGTGTTCTTTGAAGTGTAGCTTCACAAGTGTCAA
>JANKKC010002682.1:0-12904 GCA_026225755.1 Bursera bipinnata
AATCAGCTACTAACCAAAAAAAAAAACCTTGCCTCCATTTTTTTTTTTTTTTTTTTTTTGTGCTAATATTTTATCTCAATATAAAACTCACACAAACCTCTCAAACTTAACTTCGATTGTCTTTTTATTAACATCAAACCTCTCAAACATATAAATTCTCTAAAATACACCTTACCTTTTACATCCTTGTTTTAATAAATATTTTTAGATATATTACAAAATTTAGAAAACTTAATTTGTATTAAATATAATATTTTTAGTAAAACTTAATATCATGATATATTATTTATGAGTTAAAAAATAACTTATAAAAACAATAAAAAATCAATAAATTAATAATTGATTATATCAAATGTTAAAATTAAATAAAAAATTTTAGTAAAAAATAAATTTTTCTAATAAAATTTAAAGAGACATATTCCTATAATTTCAAGAAAAAATATAATAAAATTTTCAAACTATTAAAATTTAAGTAAATCTTTTGGAACTTTAAAAAAAAATCATATTGACCCTCATATCTAAAATGATGTAATTGCATAAAATTAAATTTCTCATATAATTAAATAATATAATCTATATTTCTATCAATAAATTGTGAAGAAACCAATAAATATGTGGGATTATATATCTATCTACAGAAATAATCAATAAATATTTGATGAAATTAAACTAAAAATGCATATTTAACAAGAAAATGTTCTTCATTGTTATGACTTGTTAATAAAACTATCTTTCAAAAAAATATTTTTCATTTATTTTTTACTAAAATTTGTTATTTCAATTTTAACCTTTAAAATAATCAAGCATTAATTTATTTATTTTTATATCATTTATAATTTTTTTTACACTCATAAATAAGATATCATGATATTAAGTTTTAATAAAACTATCATATTTAATAAAAATTAAATTTTCTAAATATAATGATATATGTAAAAAGATTTAATAAAATATGGATAAAAAGATATTATACATTCTTAGGTGATGCATATGACATAAAGATAACGAAAGTTAAATTTTAAGGGTCGGTTTAGTTTTATATTAGGTAGGATGTTGGTTTGGACATTAAAAAAATTGGGGGCCAAAAGAAATACCCCTAAAATTAATTCAAATCCTGGGGCAGTCAATAATATCAACCTAGAATACAGTTTTCAACTAATAATAATAATAATAATTGGGGAATTTTCAAAAATAATTTTATTTTTAAATACAATTTCAAAAATAATTTTAGTTTTAAAAATTTTCATGACACAGCTCTCAAGTTGCCAAGCACCCCTATCGAGTTGTCAAATATAACCCCAAACGCGAACAAACACTGGTAAATAGTAGTTATGCACTATCAAACTATCAATTTATCAAGTGAAAGGTTATGACATAAAATTTTATAAAAATATTACTTACTTTAGAAATGCATTTAAAATAAAAAATAAAAAACAAACTATTGTGATAAATTTCACATTAAGTGACTATAAGCTGCTTTAGAAAGGTTATGTTAGGAGTAGCAGGTAATAAAGTACAATATGGCCTAAAAATGATTATCAATATTAGAAAGTTTAATTCATAAAAGCAATATTGCTTATGCTTTTATTTTTTTTATTTTTTTGGCACCCTTTAATGAAAATCCCATGTGATCCCAAAATTAAATCAAAATCCTGGATGAGATTCAAAGTTACATAAATCTCATACTAATCTGCTAGTCTCGTTCTTGATATATAACTCTGTCTTTGGTGAAGAAAATGTTAAAGCATTGAAGATTAGCCCCATTTTGCAAGTATTCCGTTTTTGGACTAGGTTATGAATAGCGGGTTTCATATTAGATATATCACTTATAAATTCTGGCTTGTTAAGTAGAAACCTCACAAACAAACTAGTCTTAAGGGCCTCTAATGCCTTAAAAAGTGTAAGTGAAAACGAAACAAAAGCAGAATAAAACAAAACAAAATTTTAAAGTGACAATCAAATCAACGACAAAAATAAAAATAAAAGGAATTTTGACTAAATGGCAAGACATAGAAAACTTTACCTTAAGAAACCAATTACAAATCGTAGGGCTAGTCATAATTCTTCAATTAATAATTGAATCCGCTCTCCTAGACTAAAAACATCATGAGCCACAGTTTGGAGCCTTCCAATTAATTGATGTCAATAAACCATATCTTTTGCTCAGTATCTCTGAGCTTAGATTTGTTGGAAAGGTGTTGAGACCCCACATCAAGCAGAAGAATCTAACTGAAAATACTTATATGAGATTTGGTTTCCCTAACTTTTAAGTCAGTTTATAGATTTAGGACCCAGGCCTTCAATAATTAGTGGCCCATACAGGTCTTGCCTCGGCCATGTGGTGGCTTGATGCCCCATTCTTTGAACCCTGTGGATCCAGTATCCAGTCTGATGAAAGCCCCCCACAGAGACCATGTAAAGATGCAGATGACAAGGGCGTCCATCTTTGAAGGGTGGGGGTTGTTGAGATCACATATCGGCAGGAGAACTTGAGTAGAAGTGTTTATATAAGACTTGGCCCCTCTAACTTGTAAGTGACTCCACTTTAAATGTATGTTTTTTTTATACTCTCAAGCGCAAGAGTTGTCAAACTGTACTAAGGGCAAACCCCACAAATCGTTCTCCACTGGAAGAAAACATATTATCAATTTTTGGTTCATACAAGCAAACGGAAATAAAATTAAAAAGTAAACTCTAATAGTTATGTGCAATGAATAAATTCAAATCTATGTGCAGATAGAGAAGATGATTATTCACAAATGGATAATTGAATAGACAAAAACATAAAGTAAATTGAGCATAAAATTTATCAACCTAGAGTGAAAATGACTGAAACTAAAGCAAGAAAAAGGAATTCAGATTGTAATACTAAATTTAAAGTGCAGAAAAAGTAAAGAAAAATGAATATTCTTATTCAGAGTATAATTTTGTTAGATTCTAACTAAAAGGTTCCTACTCATTAATAAAATAAAAGAAAATGTTTATATTTTAAAAAAAATTAAAAAGTTAATATATTTAATAATATTTAAAAAAAATAAATACATAATTTTCTTTTCAGTTTGAAGATAATGTTTTTTAATGTCAAAGATTTGCTTTTTTTCTTAATATTTTATGACTTTTATTAATATAAATCAGAATATTTATTATTTTAATAATTTTTTAATAAGACAAATAAGAGTAAAAAAGTTTTTTTAGAAAGCTTTTTGAATCTAGGGGTATTTATGTTGCTTCACTCAAATATTAGGGGTTTTTATGTTACTGTTCCAAATAATGGTAATTTGATTGTAGTGATCTGGATTTTCAGAAACAGTGATTTAGGGGTATAAGTGAAAGATTTCAAAGTTAAAAATCGTAAAATGGTGGATTTTGGTATGCATGGGGTGACACGGACGTGATGACGTCTTTTATATGAATATTTAGAGGTTTTCGGGAAAGTGGACTAAAATGCGATTTTATAAGGATTCGTGGGTTTTTCATCTTTTGTGCCCGATCGTGACATTTTGAGGGTCACGTTGATGGAAAATGGATGAGGACGAGTCGGCGATGAGATGCCAAGACTTTTGGGTCTGGATTCACGCACGTTGAAAGTTTAAAAAATTATAGAAATACCCTCAGAACCCAAAGTCTATATAAACTGCATGAGAGGCCCGCAGTTGGAGGAATCTACATAACACCCCTGGTCACCGGAAGTCGCTGTCTCTGGTGACCGTTCGCATTGCCGACGAGTTAGCCGCCATGACCAGTGGCAATGGAATTGTCTCGGGCTACTATTCATCGTGGTGGTGGCTGTTTTTTCGTCCGGTGCTGGAAAAGTCATAGATCGAGCCAGAGATGTTCACCTGCGTCAATTATCATCGATCGATTTCGGTGTCACCAGCCCCCAATACTATTGGTGATCGATTCATCTCGATAAGCTGGTTCTAACGGTGGCCTCCGATCGTCAGTTCGGTGCGTGGATCACTGGCAACAAGGCTTGACAGCCTATGCCTCCCCGTCCGCCGATCTGTAGCTTCCCACCGTCGGTTGCTGTCGCTGATGGTGGGAACAAGTGCTGGTGGTGCCCTTCATTTCCCATTCCCGATCGTCGATCATGTTTTTCAGTGACAAATCGTGAAGGACAGTAGCCGTGGTAAATATCAGTCGGCCCCCTCCGTTTATCCTTTTGGCAGTTGCACACCCATACACATCCCCTACTGTTTTGGATGTTGGTAGTTTAGCCCCTACCACGTGTGACAACGTAAGACCCCAAGGGTTTTCAGGTTAGCAATCTCACCCTCGCTTGGTTATTTTAAGTATAATTTATAGATTTACTGTAACACCCCCGATGGGTATAATATCGTTTTAAACCCGAGTTATCGTTTTGTATGGTTACGATCCCGTGACTTCGAAGACTCATCTGGGACGGTCGAGATGCATGGATTTACAATACGAATGAGGAAAAGAGAGAGAACGAGGTTCTAGAGCTATGGTTCGGGTATTGAGGTAGGGATTTCCGTCTACGCATTTCCTTATCGTTTTGATGTCCTTGTGATTTACTTGATGGTTGGCTTAGGGAATAGAATGTGAATATGTATGTTTGTATGTTAATGATTGATTGTTGTATGCTTGTTAAATACATGAAATTGTATGATATGTATGCATGCTTGAGTATGTATGACAGGATGGTTAGGATACGGGATAATGCTTGCTCAGTTTCTATAGTACTAGGCATACGTACATTACGGGATGATTAAGATACAAGAGAACAAGTGTATAAGTGAATAAGCTGTACGGGTGATTATATGAGACGGATGGATGGATACGAGCGGGTACGATATGGACGGTATGCGATTATACATATTTAATAGGACAAGTGAGACATGGTTATCATGCATCCTCATACGTTATCGGATAGTTGAGATATGATAGATCTTCGGTAGTTACGAGAGATGGATAATACACGGGCGATAAGTGTGTACCCGTGAGTTACAGAACGAACGAGATTGAGTGGTAAGACAACTAGATAGTCAGGATGTGAGTATGTCGGATAAGATAATGGAATACGAGGGCCATGTGAGGGCATGCACATGAAGATATAGAAGAGACATAGTGAACCGTAAGTAAATGAGATCGTACAGGATAGAGGTATAGAGTCAGTTTGATATGATTTGTGGATATAGTGTTAGACTTCATTTTGTCCTGTCCGATACAGGATTTAAGGAAAATACTCATGATAATAAACTAGTATTAGACCTTATTTTGTCCTGTCTGATACAGGATTTAAAGAAAACACCTAGACAGTACTGTGTATGATTGAGATCAGTGTTAGGTCTTATTTTAGCCTGTTTGATACAGGATTTAAGGAAAACACCTGGATAGTACTGTGTACGATTAAAATTGGTAATTGAGTGATTGTTTACCTTTGTGATTRTATGGACACTTTGAGAGTGAAATGGGTATACTTGTGTATGAGAAGTGAAATGATTTTATATGATGTATATGTGTTATATGATGCATAAATGGATGTTAAAACGTCATGGAACTGTGTAGTCATAGGAATTCCTACTGGGCTGTGTTGCTCACCCCTTCCTCCACAGGTACTCGAAGTCAAGAGTCTAGCGACGTGATCCAGAGCTCACATAGAGGCTCTCGGATGGTATTGGGGATGTCTGGGTAGACAAGGTGAGTCGTGAGTCAGTGTCTACGTGTCTGTTTTACTTGTCCCCTTAAAAAAAAAAANTATGGACACTTTGAGAGTGAAATGGGTATACTTGTGTATGAGAAGTGAAATGATTTTATATGATGTATATGTGTTATATGATGCATAAATGGATGTTAAAACGTCATGGAACTGTGTAGTCATAGGAATTCCTACTGGGCTGTGTTGCTCACCCCTTCCTCCACAGGTACTCGAAGTCAAGAGTCTAGCGACGTGATCCAGAGCTCACATAGAGGCTCTCGGATGGTATTGGGGATGTCTGGGTAGACAAGGTGAGTCGTGAGTCAGTGTCTACGTGTCTGTTTTACTTGTCCCCTTAAAAAAAAAAATTAACTAGTTTTTCAATACTTTTATTTGTTTATTTACATAGTGACTCTCGGGATTCCTATATAAGGGGTTCCGGGGCGTTACATTGATTAAAGTAGATGTAGATTTCCTATTTTAGCCTAACATATATAAGAAACAACAAACCCGAATTCAAAGTGCATTCCATGAATTAAAGGCAAGAGATTAGGGTTTGCATTTTCTCTCTATACAAAACACACACGTAGCCTAAGGTTTCAGAAACCTTAATGGTGCCACTTATATGCTTAGAAGAACCATAGAGTTGTCGCCCTTTATGTGTTTTAAGAACTCTAGGTTGCCACCTCCTAGCTTAGTGATCCACAAACATACATCTGGAAAGTATGAAGTTCATAGAACTTTGGGATAGAAAATCCTTTCATCGATAAAAATTTAAATCCATAAGATCCTATCTTTGGAAGGTGTTCTGCCTTTTGAACAATTCAAAAATCCTACAGGTTCTATCATCCTAAGCTATGAATAAGGTTCTACATGGTCCACACCTAGGTTCTCTAAAGCTATCTTCTTGGCTCTATACAACTTCTGCTCTGGAACTATTAACTGGATTCTCTCCCTAAGAACCTCAAAAGGTTTAAGGCTGCTAGTTCCAGTGACATACCTGATTAAATTGCCATATTTCTTGGCGATCTAGCTAACTGAGGCATTTGGACTTGAATCTACCCTTAAGCAACTGTAAATTGGATTATATTTCCTAATTTAAAAGGTAGATTAGTCAGCCAGTCTTGCAGCATATTTTAGCCATGCATAATAATCCATAGCGCTTATTGCTCTAATGTTATAAGTCTCATTCTTCACCCTCTTCAACTTAAAACCCTAATGGATTGAATATTCTTTCAATATCTTTCTAAATTTTCATAAAAAATCAAAGTAAATCCCTACCACCAGCTTGATGTCCTATTTGGTTCATAATTCATTTTTTTCCCTCATTGACCTAGCAAACCTTTGCATAAGTTATATTCCTCACTAGTCTAACTGTTATATACATTGTCTTTATTAGATATGTATTCAGGCAATTGTTTAAAGTCATGTTATATAGTATTATCTATTCTAAAGTCAACATCCTCCTCACTACCACCATTTCCATTTCTAGAATTACCCTTAGCAGTATTGTTCTCAACACTTAACACCCTCAGCCTTATTATTATTATCACTACCCTTAACACCCTCACCCTTACAAGCTCAACATCTTGAGCCTCACCCTCATCTTCATCACCCTCTTACTTATCCTCATCACTCTTATCACAACTACCCCTCACTATCTGAAATAACAACAAAAACCAACAACTGAATTTTTTTAAAAGGTTTTTGTGGAAAAATAGCTAAAGGAAAAATCTCCACATAAATCGTTATTTCATACAATTGCCCTTAAATTGTTCAAATAAAATTAATAAGGAACTATCATTATCAACCAAAAATTTAGATGACGTAGATCATGGCCTAACTGTTGAGATTTTGACTACTAAAATAATTTATTGAATTTGGTGGCACACAATTGTTGAAAATGGATGTGCAATTTATCAAAATTGGGGGCACCGGATTACTCTTTTCAATAAGTCAATTTGGTGGCTACAAAACCCAAGGTTGTCTCTTGCATATGTCAATTTTGGTGGCCTCAAATGTCAAGATTTGTGGCCTTATTGTCAAAAATGGTAGGCTGCCCTCAAGTATAAATACGGGTGCCATTCTTGAGCCATTGTATCATACATTCATTGTAAAGCCTACAAGATGTAGTGCTTAGGGAGAGAGTGTTGTGTGGGAGAGCCATGAGAGATGTAAGTTCTCTTGGTTGTATTAGGGATTTTGGGAAGAGTGAAATTCTAAATAATTGTAAGTTAATTATCATATAGTAGATTTGTCTTTGTCTTTGACGGCCGTAGTTTTTCTCCAGATTTTGGAGTTTCCACGTAAAATCTTTGTGTTGTTGTTGTCTCTATTTTGTATTTCTCTATTGTTACCATATTTCAACAAAGGAGGATCCTGGAAAGAATCTGGAATTATTCTGCCTTAGGTCCGGATTCCTAATAATTGGTATTAGAGCTTTGGGTCTGAGATGGAGCGTTGAAAATACTGTCTGAATTATAGGTCATCAGAATAGTGATTATGAGAATAGTGGTCACGAGAATAGTGGTCAAGGAAATAGTGATCACAAGAATAGTGATCACGGGAACAATGGTCATGAGAATAGTGATCATGGGAATAGTGATCACGAGAATAGTGGTTGCAGGAATAGTGATCATGGGAATAATGGTGACCAGAATAGTGACGTTCAGAATAGTGATGACCAGAATAGTATCATTGGAGTTTGAGCATTAGTGCTTGTTTGAGAAATTTAGTGGGAGAATGTTTCTTGGCTTAGGGATACAAGTCAAGAAGGTTTACACAAGGTGTTGAAAAACAAATTAACTTCCAGTTTTGTGATGGCTCTGGAAATCCAGTATGACTGCGAAGTCCATAAAAAATAATGTAGTCAGCTGGTGGTATGATTATTAAGGTGGAGCAAGTTCGACTTAACGCTCTGAGTCAATAAATAGAGATATTGACTTTGTTGCTAATAGTGTGTCTCTTTTCTTCATAAGAGACAGTGATATCTTTGTAGTTCTAGCAGGATATGTTTATCCTTATGACATGTGAAGTCAAGTTGTCATGATATAGGATGATCATTGTTGGCGGGTTCACACATGGGCATTGGTTTGACCTTTGATGCAAGGTTTGTGGTGGAAGGAATGTCGATGGTTGAAAAGCTCCCGAAAGAGTCAAAAATGGGGGTTGCACCATAAATTTTCAGCAAGGGATATTCTACATGAAGCCGAAGGAAAATTCTTAGAATGGACTAATTCTAAGTGTGCATATGTTTTATGGTGGAGTATGATTATTCTCTGAATTGAGCATTGTAGCTGTATTTTGTAGACAAAAGATCTGGGAACTCTTCCAAGCAACGTGATAAGAGATGATTTATTATTTTATTAGTCCAGGTGGAGATTGTTGAGATTTTGACTAATAAAATAATTTATTGAATTTGGTGGCACACAATTGTTGAAAATGGATGTGCAATTTGTCAAAATTGGGGGCACCAAATTACTCTTTTCAATAAGTCAATTTGGTGGCCATAAAACCCAAGGTTGTCTCCTGCATATGTCAATTTTGGTGGCCTCAAATGTCAAGATTTGTGGCCTTATTGTCAAGAATGGTAGGCTGCCCTTAAGTATAAATATGGGTGTCATTCTTGAGCCATTGTACCATACATTCATTGTAAAGCCTACAAGATGTAGTGCTTAAAGAGAGCGTGTTGTGTGGGAGAGCCATGAGAGATGTAAGTTCTCTTGGTTGTACTAGGGATTTTAGGAAGAGTGAAATTCTATATGATTGTAAGTTAATTATCATATAGTAGATTTGTCTTTGTCTTTGACGGCCATGATTTTTCTTCAGATTTTAGAGTTTCCATGTAAAATCCTTGTGTTGTTGTTGTTCTTTATTTTGTAGTTCTCTATTGTTACCATATTTCCACAAAGGAGGATCCTGGAGAGAATCTGAAATTATTTTGCCTTAGGTCCGGATTCCTAACATTAACTGCTTCTATTTTAAATGGACTATCAATTCCTACATTAGTTAGTCTAGCCTCTACAATTATGTCTTTTAACAAACATGATGATTGTATATGTCAAGGTCTATATTATCAATCCAGTGTTCTTCACCAAGCAAGATAAACTTAACACTAAAGAAAACTTCATCGTTCTTGCACAAAAATAACAAAAGTAAAATAAAATCAAATAAACAATACGATAAAGCAAACACAATACATGCAAAACAAAGCTCAAAATAGCTTTAACAGACAACTATAACAAACAATATATAAATTTTCAGTAATATTATACCCTGTGATGATATTACAACCATAGAAAGCCTCATCAAGACAAACAACGATATTACGTTTTTATGGGGAAAAAAAAATCTTGACATCATTAATAACTATAGCATGTTCAGAACAAAGGCCACCAATTTTTTTTTTTTTTTTTAAAACCAAACTATCCAAACAAAGAAACATCTTCTTCATTCTAAAGCAAAAGAAATATGAAAAAAAAAAATACTCATCCAATGACATATCTGGATAACTAAAGTTGCTGCTTCCACCCCTTGTTTTGGCCAAAGTTTCGATCTTTTCTCTCTTCTTTCTCGAGTCAATGTTTGGGTTCATAAGCAATAGGTTGTTTGGCACCAAGGAACAATTGTCTCTAAGACTCTTCATTTCCTTTAAGTTTCCCTTCTGTAGACTTCTAGGTAGCGGCGTAGTCAAAAAAAATTTTTGGTTAGGTTAAATTATTACTTTAGGTAAATCTCGACGATACAAGGAAATTTTTAGTAATATATGCTCTATATATTTATACCAAATAACGAAAAATTTGTTTAAAAAAAGTCCTACAAAATTGGAACATAAGATAAACACCAATAATCAACTAATTGTACAATTTTATTATGCCACAAATATATAATTCTATTTTAATTAGTAGATTATTCTTGTGGCGACCCGAAACCCCTTATACAGGAATTTCGAGGGCCATTATATAAATAAATGAAGTAAGACGAATAAATCGTAAATAAAACAGTTTTAATTAAATCATTTATACTGAAAATACGGGTTACAAAATTTTTCTTTAAATCATACATAGAAACGACTCACTCTGACTACCCAACATACCCATGACTATCTGAGATCCTCTATGTGAGTTTCAGACCATCTCCGCTAGACTTCTGACCTCGGGTACCTGTGGAGGAAGGGATGAGCAACACAGCCTATTGGGAATTTCTAACACTATATAATTTTATAACATTTATATACATGCATGCATCACACAATCACACACAAATATACCTAGTCATACTCTACCTCTCGTACGCATTAATGACACTATCATTCATTCCCCGCTCTCAATCGAACAGTCACCTTACAAGCCACACTTCTAGTTGAGTTTCGCACTCACGTCGGATACTCCAGAATCAACCTGAGGTCCACTCGTATAATGAACACATCCGTTAAACCTAAAGTGTACGTCCATTATTGTACACCTATATACCGATGCCTATTCCACACTAAAGACTCCCTACTATACATCTATAGTCTATACCGAGCCTACCTTGGTCACACCATCATATATATTTCATCCGATCCTAAGACCGTTCAACGACTACCACTAGCCTATACAGTCTCACTCACGTACGGCTCACTTATCCCATGGCGTATATTCACATACAACCCGTGTCCCATAAGTCCCATTACTTACAGACACGTTCTCAAACACCCCTCGTGTCTTATCCTTCCCACAATACACGAGTACCATATGCCCATGACATGTACATCTCATAACACGTGTACACCCATGTATCACATCTCACATTTCATATATCCGAACCTCTCACCACCCATCTCATCCGTTCCGTAACCCGTGGACATACGCGTATCACCTGCATATCATCCATCCCATAACCTATCGGCACATATGTATCCCTAAACTCTAGTCGTAACCTCACGTATAGTCATACATGATATCCTTCATCCTTAATCATGTTCACGTGTACCATCCGGTGACACAATCATATGTGTCTGTCCAATTTTCTACCTTACTGAGTATTTCGATAAAATCTCATACGCGTTCGTAACGTCTTGATCTATTTAATCATCTAATGTACCTATTCGTTCATCACACACAGTCTCTATTCCCTAAGCCACAGCAGTAAAATAAGTCTACATGCATGTCAAAACATCATAGAAGAGTAGAGTGAGAAATCCCTACCTCAATATCTGAACCGTAACCCTCAGACCTCCCTATCTCTCCTTTCCTCATACGTATCATAAATTCATGTGTCCCGATGATTTCGGATGAGTCATCAGAGTCACGAGGTCTAATCATGCAAAACTGAGAACTGAGAGTTAAACGGATATTTTACATCCTGGGGGCATTACTATAAATCCATAAATCACACATAAACAATCAAGCGGGGGTGACATTGCTAACCTGAAAAACCTTAAGAGTCCTTACATCATCACATATGGTAGGGGGTAAATTGCCAACATCCAAAACGGAAGGGGGGTGCTAGGGGGTGTAACTCCAAATCAACACCGTGAGGGGGCTGACTGATAGTTATCAACTCAGACGTGTTTCATGGTTTGTCATAGGAGAACACGATCGATAGTCGGGAACAGCGAACGGAAGGCACCACCGTGATCGTCTCGGTGAGATGGACTTGTCCCGACCATTGGTGATGGCAACTGACGGCGGGAGACAGTAGATCTGTCACGACCCGAAATTCCTGATATAGGAACCGCAGGGGTGAATATGTAAATAAATAAAATAAAATCAAAACATTTATATTTAAAAAAAACGGGTTACAAAATTTTTCCTTTAAAAACAGTGCATAAATGACTGACTCTACCTAGACGTACCCATGACTGTCCGTGAATCTCTACGCGAGCTCCGGATCACCTCCGCTAGACTCCTGTCTCGGGTACCTGTGGAGGAAGGGGTGAGCAACACAACCCAGTAGGAATTTCTAACACTATACAGTTCTATATCATTTTATAAGCATGCATTACACAGTCACATACAAACATCCCTAGTCATATTCTATCTCTCGAACGTGCTAATGATACTATCATACGTTTCCACTAACTAATCCGTATACTAATGGATTACCGTCTATCAACCAGTCAGTCCTCACATCACTCGGATTCCTGCGCACAAGCAAGACTATCCGCGACTGACCTGTCCCTACGCACCAGGCTAGGCGACTCATATCTAATGGTCCCTGCTCACCAGGCTAGGTGACCCATGGCTGATGGTCCCTGCTCAC
>JANKKC010002690.1:0-20935 GCA_026225755.1 Bursera bipinnata
CATCTTCTTGTGTATCCTTGGTAGAATCCTCCCCAACTTCTGACACCAATTTTCTTCGTTTAGTACATGAAAGAACTGAGTTCTCCACATCAAGGTTAACCTTTTGATCACCATTTTTAGTAGGTTGAAAACTAGCATTTTGGTTTCTAACTTGAGTGATTTCCTGTCAACATACAAACAAGTGATAGTAAAATAAGTACATTCGAGAAAATCCACACTCAAAAGAAATAGACCTTGAGAATATGGCAAAAAGTATGTTGGCAGTTAATAGCACCAAAATTAATCTCTCAAGTTTGCCTAGGAGCATATCATTTCAAATTGGATTCATCTATTTGAGCAGCAAAGTTAGTAGATTGCCTATTTTTCATTATATGTCTTAAAAAAATTTTCTTAATTTCATACTTGACACAAAATTTTCATACATCGTCCTAACTGTTTGTAAGAACCAAACATAATCCTGATTCCTGTTTTGGATATGAATATACGGATTAAGAGAGAAGAAGGGAAAGGAACCTGTCCATGACCAACACGAAGATGTGATTCGGCTTCAACATCATTACTTGGATCAGGCATATTGAAGGTTATATAGGTGATACGCTAGGACAGCCACAAGCAGCATCGATGCCCCCCACTTGAGAACTGTAATAAAATGCATCAATAATTTAATATTTACAAGAGGAAAATTATATATAGTACAAAAATCGATTTGAATATCAAAACAGATACCTTGTAACTCCAATCAGTGACGAAATAAAACATTTTATTACATCAAACTTAGAGAAACAATTGAAGAACTACCACCCTCGACGTTGGATTCAAACACAAACTTACGGAAACATAAAAAATTCAATATGTGAGAAGATAGAAAGTACCTCGTCAAGGAAGTTCCTGAGAGTGTCGGAAGTTACTGAGATTGTAGAAAGTTCTTTTCGCGCGGGAAAGTGGGTTGTGTTCCCGCTTTTTAAGACGTAAATGAGTTAAGAGTTTCCACATATTATTTACTTATTATTATAATATATTTTTGAGAAAAAAGATACCATTTCCTTTTTATAATTATATTATTTCAATTTTTTTTCCAAAAATTAATTAAATGCTATTGCTAATATCAATTCATTATCAAATCCTAAATTTTAACCATTCATGAATATCAATTTTACATTTTATAAATATTCCTTTTTAATACTAGAAGATTTACCGGAAATTGTTGGATAATAATGTGGTTTGGTGAAGGCCCCCCTTAAATAGAACAAATATTTGTAAAACATAGCATTGAATTGAATACATTATGATTGAAAATTATGGCTTCTGTAGATCAAATATTCTGCCTATCACTTCGTGGCTATGATCCGGAAGGCTATGTCGATGGAGTAAAGCAGTGTCCTTTTTCTTAGCTGCAAGATCAAACAGCTCAGGATACAGTCAATATTGTAAGTAGAATAAATCTTGAATTTCTTGTTTATCAAAGAGCCGATCAGTTCAATCTGAGCTGGTTACTCTCTTCAATTTCTTAGTCAATGTTCGGTCATGTTATACGTCGTTCCACTTCAAGAGAAATCTGGAGTTGTTTGGAGAAACTGTTTTACACTCGATCTCAAGCTAGGGCTATGCACTTGAAACACGACATTCGACCTGATGTAAGTTCGATCGTGGGCAGTAGGCTTCGAGAAGAAAGAAAGCATTTCAAGTCACGAAATTGTTGACAATGTCAGTTTGTAAGGTGGATGTGTTTTAAAACCTTTTGCTTATTGAGAATCGATATGATTAAAACAATAGCAGAGGAAATACACCAAAGAAGCAAACAGTACTAAGCAATATTGATATGCAGATAAAAAAAAAAAAAGAGAGAGAAGCGATAAGAGTTGCAACAACGAAGCCAAGCATAACAGTACAGGGACAGAGCATGATAAAATATATAGAAGCAATAACTGCAGACGAAGACAGGGCCCAGGTAAGGCATTTGAGACTCGGGGGAACTGGAATTCTGATGGTGAAGACAGCCGTTCTCACAACAAGCCTGACTGCTTCCAGCACTTGAGCTGTGTTGTCGTGATTAATGAACTTTGCAATGAAGAGAGAAAGAAAGATAAGCGAGATGGCAAAAGAGAGCACAAGAAAGGAAACAGAGAGCTGGGATTTAGTCTTTGCAGACAGTACAGCTATTTTAAGTGCTGATGTAAAACAGAATGCCATGACAACGTTTTGCCATTCGAGCCTAAGCTGGTTCCGATTCTGTTCAGCAACAATACGGACGGCAACTACCTGTGACTGTGAATCGATAGAAGAGGAAGACAGTGGAGACTCGGAGATGGGTCTGATCTGGGACGGATTTTGGAGATGGTTGATGCTAAAAATGCCTTAGATGGTATCTGCAACGGCCATAGTTGTGGTTGTGTTTGTGTTTGTGTTTGTGTGTGATGCTATTTATAAGGAAGTTTTTGGAGTTTCGATTGTCTGAATCCGATCTGATTAGTAAGAAAGAAGATTGTATAAAAGGACTCTTGACTATATATGTTGAAGGCTTTTCGGATCGTCAGATATTCTATCCGCTATAAGTTCGAAAAGTCTGCTTTGTGCATCCTCAGCGACAATATGTGTGCTGTATATGCAACCTTTATCATTAATTAATCGAAACGGTTGGCTCGTAGATATAACTGCATTTAAGAGAATATATTTAATTAATATATTTTGCTTGAGAATATTTTACCTGTCTTAATTATCAACATCGTACAGCATCCTGCATCCTGCACCCTTTATTCTTGAACCAGAGATGATCACAAGTTCCTCACAGATTAATTAGCTCCAATCCGTAAACTCTTTCCCAGTATTTGACTTCCTACAATGCAAATCAGGCAAACGCTCCTAAAGAAACAACTACAGCCAAGTGAAAAACAAACCCCCAAAAAAAAAAGAACTTTGTTAATGAAGCAACAAAAAGAAAATCTAAAATATGAACATTCAAGTAGAAATTCAGGCTTACATGCAAAAAATATGTTCCCAAATAAACATCTTGATTGAGTTTTCTTCCATTTAGATAAAGCGCAATGCAAATTGGCTAGGAGAGCAGCTCCCCATGCATAGTTACCTACATCAGTCAGATCTCTAAAAGTGTCAAATAAATTGTGTGAACTGAAGCACCAGTTAAAATCAGGAACTACTAAGCATCCTACAATATACCCAAAAAAAAAAAAAAAAGAAGAAGCTTTTACATGAAGGTTAAACTCCTCACGGCCACTATGTACATTATCTGGAACACACATAAAATTATCCTCAAAACCCTAAATTTAATGCTATTTTTCTTAGGAGTACAAAATCTTTCCTAGTAACCTTTGAGAAAGAAAATGGCCATCTCTGTCGAGTTCGTTACTGCTTTTTCTGTACATATATGGAGTAGCATCTAGTTTTGGTGAATCTCACTAATAAAAAGGTCCATTTCAATTTAGACAAAGAAAATTAACTAGGAAGCAACAGAGACCAAGCAGTTACTCACTTTATAGTACATAAAGAAGAAAAGGGAGCAAATTGTTTCAGACAATTTCAAAAGAGAAGTACAAGGTAAAAAGAAACATCATGTGCTTTAGGGGCTTTGCGTCCAGCTTCTTGTGCATAAAAGAGCTGAATCCAGGTCCTTCGAGCCAATAATATTCTCAATTTCAGCCTACAAGACAGAATCTGAAACTAAAGTTGAGTAAGATATGGCTAAGAAGTCCCGAGCAATCCTTGCAAGTAATAGAAACTTTGGACTGTTTGCACGCCACCAAACTAATATGTCAAAATTTTTCAACTAGAGTAAATTAAGGCTCCTTTAAATATCGAAAAAGTTCAGACATTGGCAACTGATCAGCGGCATCAACATGCTGTGAAGATGTCTGTGGTTGGTAGAATCCTCCCGAACTTCTGATGCCAATTTCCTTCGTTTAGTACATGAAAAAGCTGAGTTCTCTACATCAAGGTTAACCATTTGATCACCATTTTTAGTAGGATGAAAACTAGCATTTTGGTTTCTAACTTGATTTCCTATCAACATATAAACAAGTGATAGTAAAATAAGAAAATTGGAGAAAATCTACACTTAAAAAGCAATAGATCTTGAAAAAATGGGAACAAGTATGTTGGCAGTTAATAACAGCAAAACTAATCTCTCAAGTTTGCCTCCACTAGTCAAATTTATCATGTACTTGTGAGCCTCGGAGCATATCATTCCAAATTTATCATGTACTTGTGAGCCTCGGAGCCTATTTAATGGGACTATTTTTCATGATATGTCATAAAAAATTTCTTAATTTCATACTTAACACAAAATTTTCATACATAGTCCTAACTCCGGTTTTGGATATGAATTTATGGAGTAATAGAGAGAGGATGGGAAAGGCACCCGTCCATGACAAACACGAAGACGTGATTCGGCTTCATCATCATTACTTGGATTAGGCATATCGAAGGTTGTATAGCCGTATAGGTGATGAGCTAGGACAGCCACAAGCAGTATCAAATCCTCCCACTTGAGAACTGTAATAATATCCATCAATAATTTAATATTTACAAGAGGAAAATTATATAAAACATTTTCTTACATCAAACTCACAGAAACAGTTGAAGAAATACCACCCTCTACCTTGGATTCAAACAAAAAGTTATTAAAACGAAAACAAAAACAAAAGATAGAAAGTACCTCTCCAAGAAAGTTCCTGAGATTGTTGAAAGTATTTCCAGAAAAACAAGAACTCTCCACTATAGTATTGAGTTTTAGATCAAATTTTCAGTCGTACAGGTCTTTCATGTGATATCCAGATTTTTAGCTCAAATTTAAAACTCAAATATTCTTTATAAGTTCAATGTTAACTCAATCTTATAACTCAGTGTAACCTAGAATTTTAGCTAGAAGTCAAATAATACGTCTGAATCAATCTTATTTGATTGGAACCTCCACCAAGGTTGAGATCTGTGGGAAGAATATGGATAAGTTTGATGACAGGTATTTCGCCAAGGAAGTTCAGAAGAAGAAAAAGAAGCAAGAGAATGAAGAAAATGGATGATCAGAAGTCTGTTGATACACCGTTTATCAAAGAAATTGAGGGTGTTCCGAAATTGAAGTTTTACCTGGCAACAAGGTTTTCACTCAAGGCAGGCATGAAAACTCATGAGCTTGTCTTCTAGAGGGAAACATGTTGGAAAGTCTTTGCTTTTCTTACTCATTATGTTCTGTTTGACCTCGGTTTTAGCATTGTAATTTGAGTTTTATTCCACTGTGCATCGGCTTTACGTTCTCTTTTTCATAAACAATTCGATTTCTGATAGACAACGTGATACTCATTTTAGATGGTCGAGTAGGACTTCTGGTGGGTTAGTATTTTTATTTGTGGTGGCTTTGTTAGACTAGCTTTATCTCTCTCCGAAAAGCTAATTATAAGATGCCGCGACCACATAGAATCCTGAAAATAAATAGGTGTGAAGCCTGCCACATAGAATCAGTATTTTTAAACCAAATACTGATATGTTTGAAAATACTTTCTGTACTGATATTATTCTTGTCCTGTAAATAATGTTGATAACTTTTAGGTTACTAGGCTGATTTGTCCAAATTTCCCTCGGATAATTTAATAAAAAAATATATATAAATACATATATATATTTTTACAAATTTCTCATAAATTTTAAGGTTCATTTGCTCTAATTTAAGTAAGCCTTAAGGGAGAGAGGTGAGGAGGGAGAGTATAGAGAAGATGATGACGGTGAAGAGGAGAAGAAGATGAAGGTGGAAAGAGATAAAGATTTTGGGAAATTATGAGATATAACCAATATAAAGGGCTCAATTGAAAAATAGAAACTTTAATAGTTTCTTTGGTTCTTTTGGCTAACATTGAGGGGTCAAGTCAGTCAAGGTCGGTTAAGGAATCAAAACAAATATTAGGTTGCTATTTTTTAATTAACTCCTCTATATTGGCTATTTCTTATAACTTATTATATTTAAAATAAAGTATATTTAATTACTTTTTTTGTTATCACTAGTCCCTTTATAATAAAATGACAAAACATTTATAAATGGCATTAATATAGTTTTATCCTCTAGACTCTTTTTTCTACCAAGAGACCTTAATAGTAGGGACTAATTTGTACATTTCAAAACGTTAAACACACCGTTATTTTTCTACAATCCTCGGGGCAAATTTTGTCAACAAAATCTTATTTTGAAAAAGCAGTTGACTTGACGAAGAGTTTACGGCAAGTCTCTAATGATCGAGTGTTATCTAAAGGCAAATATATAAGAGGTGTCTATGTATAGATGACCAGGCAAATAATTTTGTTTCGTGCGATTCGCTGAGGAAACTGCAAATAGATAACACATGGATCGGCATTGTAAAGCCTCTAAGTTTGTTGTGGGTGTGGTAAAGCCTGTGCAAAATATTAATATCTACCTAATTTACAAATCACTTTTATGGTTCTATTTCTCAGTCCTTTATGGTAATTATATTTTCTTATATCTGCTATAATACGTATGATGATCTTATCAGAAAACCAATTTCTGGATTTGTTTTCACATTCTAATATGGAAACTAGAAATACATGGGTCTGGGTAACAATATATCTTCTTGTACCAGCATTTTATAATATTCATTTTGAACCGTGGGTCAAGAACNTGCCGCATTTCCTAGAACCCATCCACACTTTGTCCATTCATCAGAGAAGCCTATATTTATAGGTTTCAACCCTTCACCAGCATATGAATTCCATCTTCTTGCCAATAGATGCAGTTTGTTAAGTATGTCACAAACCTTTGAGAAATACTCATTTGCAGTAAGGCATCTGTTACCATGGAAGGTACAAGCAGCACCATTTGACGACTCCCATCACTCATATAGGGCCATTACTTCATCCCATTCCTTCGTTTTCCAATTTAAGGACTTGAAATAGGGATCTAATTTCTGTAGCTCATTAAATGGTTCACTTAACCCCACTACACCTCTATTTAGTTCAAGATCAGAAATCGATGATAAAGGAACACCTTGAGAAGTCACTTTCTTGCCCACAGACTAGGCTTTATCTACCGCAATTTGAAACTTCTGTTCATTAGATGATATCTCACGGACATAATCAAACAACTTCCTTGTCATTTGAATATGTCAAATGCAAGTTCTGTTCCACCAAGAAAAGTATCATCAAGGAGATGTGCTAAGACACTAATATCCAAAACCCCATAATGAGAATGTACACCTGAATGCCTAAGTGAGCATTACATCTTACCATCTTCAACAGCATGTACATGTACTGCAATTATAAAGTCCTTGATGTTCCAATCTGAAAGCAAATTTTCAATCATTTCAAGTGGAAACCTATCACAAACAATCAATTGTTAAATTAAACCAACCCAAGTGATTACTCATACATCTAGGAAGCTTTTCCTTTTCTGCATTGTAAACATGGAGTATGTCAGCCTTTATGTGGTTTAGTGATGTAATACCCTGCTTAATAATCATTTGTGCCAGATCTAAATGCTTTAATTCATCTTGATCCAGTGCATATCTTTCTTTGGAACTAACTAGAGTTGTCGAATCAGATGTATCATTTGGTTTATTTCCATCTCCATCTCTGTTTTTCCTAGTTTGGCATCTTTCCAAATGATTTCTCGGGTTTGCAGTTCTATTCTTGCTTGAATATATTAATATCTCCCAAACTTCTGACACCAATTTTCTTCGTTTGGCACATGAAAGAGCTGAGTTCTCCACATCAAGGTTAACCTTTTGATGACCATTTTTAGTAGGTTGAAAACTAGCATTTTGGTTTCTGACTTGAGTGATTTCCTATCAACATACAAACAAGTGATCGTAAAATAAGTTCATTGGAGAAAATCTACACTCCAAAGCAATAGATCTTGAAAATATGGAACAAGGATAGTCCTAACAAAAAATTTAATACTTAACAAAAAACTTTCATACATAATCCTCTAACTGTTTGTAAGAACCAAACATAATCCTATTTCCTGTTTTGGATATGAATATATGGAGTAAGAGAGAGAGAGAGAGAGCAAGAGAAAGGCACCTGTCGATGACCAACACGAAGATGTGATTCGGCTTCATCATCATTACTCGGATTAGGCATATTGAAGGTTGTATAGGTGATAAGCTAGGACAGCCACAAGCAGTATCAATTCCTCCCACTTGAGAACTGTAATAATATGCATCAATAACTTAATATTTACAAGAGGAAAATTATAATAATACAAAATTCGATTTGACCATCAAAACTGATACCTTGTAACTCCAATCAGTGACAGAGATAACTAAATAAAACATTATATTACATCAAACTTACAGAAATAGTCGAAGAAATACCACCCTCGGCCTTGGACTCAAACACAAACTTACAGAAACATAAAAATTCAATATGTGAGAAGATAGAAAGTACCTACTCAAGAAAGTTCTTGAGAGTGTTGGAAGTCACCGAGATTGTAGAAAGTTCTTTTCGAGGGAAACTGGGTTATGCTCCTGCGTTTTCAGAACTAAACGAGTTAAGAGTTTCCACATATTATTTACTTATTATTATAATATATTTTTGAGAAAAAAGTTACCATTTCCTTTTTACAATTATGTTATTTCAAGTATATCAATTTTGCATTTTATAGAAATTCCTTTTTTATAAAAATTAATTTACTGAAAATTGTTTGGTGAAGGCCCACTACAAGAAATTTGCTAATTAGCAACTAAACTAAACAGAGATTTATACAGGATGTACAAAATACCAAAAAGAAAGAAATAAAAGTAGAAGAAACTACTTGTTTT
Organism: Bursera bipinnata; assembly: GCA_026225755.1. Classification (NCBI taxonomy): domain Eukaryota; kingdom Viridiplantae; phylum Streptophyta; class Magnoliopsida; order Sapindales; family Burseraceae; genus Bursera; species Bursera bipinnata. The sequence continues at coordinate 8,775 of JANKKC010002690.1, forward strand.
CGGGACTTCCCAACCAGTTTTTTGTGCAAATACCAAAGCCTCCATAACTTCACTATCTAGATCATAAAAGCCCTTAGACTTAACAATAGTTTGAACTTCATTTTTCAAGGCAAACTCAGAAGCAGATAAAGATATCAGGAATGAAATCACGAGCTATCTTTGCAAGTCTTCGGAAATTTGGAGTGTTGACACACCACCAAGTTAATATGTCAAAATTTTCTATAGCAGGAAACTTAGGCTCCTTCAAATATCGATGCAGCTCCAATTCTGGTGACTCAACATCTTCAAAATTGTCTACATATGTTCTTGCTTCCCAGGTGATCTAGCCTTCTATAAAAAGTTGAGGAATTAGCATCATCAGGGGCTGAAGTAGATGACTTGGAGTTGCTGAGGCTACTTGAATAAGCATCGTAAGCATTACAAAATGATCATAGATCGTATTAAGGTGTGTCTCAGCATCACTTCTGTAGATCTTCTTATACCAGCAAATTACAGTATCCATTTTGAAGCGAGGGTCAAGAACTATCACGATTGTCAAATTCAGACTAGAAGAGGCCCAGTATACATCAAAGAACTCTTTTCTGACCTTTGATATAATATCACGAACTTTTTCATAATCACTTTGTTCATACTGAAGTAATTTCATATGCATGTCACAGAACTTAAGGAAATATACATTTGTAGGGAGATATCTGCTCCCAGAAAAACTAAGAGCAGCATCATTCAAAACTTCTAAACACTTGTTATAGCAGTTGCCTCATCCCATTCCTCCTTTGTTAAATTTATCGACTTGAAATCTGGATCTATATGCTCTAGCTCATAGAAGGCTTCTTTAAACTCTCCATTGCAGTCTCAAGCAGTTTGAATCCATGAATCAACCTTGTGAAAAGGTCTTCAGATGTTAATTTATCGCCCACAGAATTTGATGTGATTTGAAGCCTAAATTCATTTGCTGCTGTCTCCTGGACATAATCAAAAGACTGCCTTATCCTGTTCAGCAAGCTTCCATCCCCAGTTTGTACTATTCCGAAGTTTTTCTCTGATAATATCTACTAAGCAACCAACAGGAAACAAGTGTCCACCAAAAGGAAGTGAACCTTGTTTAATAAGCCAGCTCTCTAAATCTCTAATTTCATCTTCTTCATCATTAAGTATAGATAATATACGTCTATCAATGCTCCAATCCAAAATTGAACTCTTAGCGGTTATCAAATAATCATAGTTTCCTTCATATCTTATAAAACAGAGAATCTTCTTCTTCAGTACCCAACCATTATCAACATAGAAGACAGTCAACAATAAGAAGTCATTATCATCTAGAAACTCAAATGACAAACAGAATTAACATGAGAGCTTACTTAAACAGCTGTGAAGTTTTTCCTTCTCTTCCTTGTAAACATGGAGTATTTCAGCCTTCATGGCATTAAGTGACTTAACCTCATGATTAACAATCATCCCAGCTAAACCCAAGTGATGCAATTCTTTACAAATTGCAGTTTTTTCGTTGATAATTATCCTAACCTGACATCTTTCCAAATGATTCCTAAAGTGAATAGTTTCGCTTTGACTTGATCCATTTAACTTCTTACAATGTTTACATATGAACAATTCCTTCCCATCTTCTCCTTCACACTTTGAATAATCCTTCCAATCCTCAGACGCCAACTTCCTTCATTTGTAAGTGAAAATGCTGACTCCAAATCAGGATTCACCATCTCATTGAAATCATTTTTAGTGGTTCCAAAAGTAGCATGTTTTTTCCTGCCAAGATTAAGACAAGTAATATAGTATGAATGGGAATGAATCTCGACCTTATCTAGACACATTGACATTACAATGACGGAGCCACAAAGTTTAATACGAGGATGATGTATATTAAGAGAAAAATGATGACCATGTATTAAAAAGTAATTTAAAGGACTACAGTTATAGATATAACCATTGCCTATTTTTCTTCTTAAAAAGTTTTGCTGCCGAAGGAGCTCCATGCCTCTGCAACAATTCTCAACATTGACCAACAAACAAAATTAAAACTCTACAGCAGCCTTGAAAATTGCATTAGGCTTACAAAAGTATAGCAAATTGACTTATTAAAGGGAAGAAAAAAGTGAGTAATCATTGTAATAGTAAATAAATGCTACCAATCGACCAATAAAAGATAAGCTAATAAACATACATATATCCACAAATGAAGTATCGATAATATGTGCTTTTCAAGATAATGATATAGTAAGATAGTATTAAAATCCAAATTATTCAACATCTAGTATTTGTAATCATAGCATAAATTCAAACAGCCATAGATAAATTTGTGTTCACCTTAATCTTTATAATGAATAAAACACTACTTGTTACAAAAATTTATTAGTTTGCACTCCTAGATAATATTAACATTTGATATTCCGTATTCTAATTCACATAAAAGTTGTTGAAGAAAAAACGAAAGGGAGAGGTGAGAGAAGGGTACCTGTTCATGTGGTTGCTGTTTAACTGTTCATCATCGTCACTTGAGTTAATCATATCAAAGAATATTGCTGCCTGGATGATGTCCAACAGAAATTTCCAGTGGACAATGGTATTAAAAAGTTTGCAACCTGCCATAGAAAGATTTCTCCTCTAAGAAATTTGTTGAAGGCTGAAGCAGAGGTGCAGAAACAAATAATGGTTAGAAAAACCCTAAACATTAATCATATAACTGATATTTGAAGGTTGGATTTCTAATCTTTGAAAGTATCATTATTAAAACTTGTTTCTTGTTCTGTAAATAATTTTGGTAACTTCCATATATTATATACTAGCCTGTTCTATCCAAATATATATAAATTCTACAAATTTCTCATAAATTCTAAGGCTCATTTCGCTCCAATTTCAGCAAGCCCTCTAAGTAAAACACAACTAAAGAAAATCAATGTGATACCCCACAACGACCCACAACCTGCCATTCAAGCACAAGCCCTTAAAATTCAATTGGTAAAACGATTTAAAAAAAAAATGTTTGAGAAGAGCAAATACCTCAACTCAAGGAAGTCTCCGTCAAAGCTTATTTTGTAGAGTTCTGAGATTGTGGCTCGTGAAAGCAAGGGAATGTGGATTCATTTTAAAGGTTGTACAACCAAATTTTTGTGTGCACCAAAGCCTCTTTGGTGTCAACATCCAATTCTTTACTGATAATAACATTTAAAATTTCTTTTGACAAAGGAGAATGTAAAGTCTCACTTGGACCTAGAGGTATTGCTAAAAAATCTTGTGCCATCCTTCCAAGTATTGGGTAAATTTTAGAGTTATCACGCCACCAAGTTAGTATGTCAAACTCTTCAACTGCAGGATATGTGGAATCTTTTAAGTAGCGATCAAGTTCAGATTGTACTGAAGCAATATCATCAACATAGTGAAAAGATGTACAAGGCATTCCCTTGGAATCTAACATTTTATAATGAGGGAAAGTAGATCTCTTGGAATACTTAGTAGCCTTTACATATTCATTGTAAATATTGTTGGCTTTATCTTTGACTTCCTTAACGTGTCTTTCATACTCACTATCATTGCTATAAATCTCCATATACCACCGTTCTACAATATCCATTTTGAATCGTGGATCAAGAACGATGGTGATTGCTAGAATTAAATTGGAATTATTCCAATATTCATCAAAGTATCTCTTTCTGACATCTAATGCAAATTCTCGAACATAGTCAATGCCACTTTTTTCCATTTGAAGCAGTGTCATATAAAAATGACAAATCCTAGGAAAATAAACATTTGATGTTGTATATTTACAAACATACAAACTATTAAGAATGTTTCTCAATTCTTTCCATAACTCGTAGCATACAATTGCATCATCCCATTGGTCATCGCTTAAATTAACGGGGTCTGTGTATTCCATATTTGAAAATGTTTCTTTCAATCTCACACAGCACCTAGTCAATTTGAAGTCATCATCATCAATAGTTGTAGGAAGAGGTTGAGAAGACATCTCCTTGTCCCTGACATTCTCCACAAGCTTCGTCATCTCGCTAATTATGCCCCTGAATTTTGGGCCCCACTGATCCTTAAAAGTAACAGGATTTTCTAACCAAGAAATGGGAAGAAAGGTCCCAGCCAAAGGAAGTGATGAATCTCTTCGACTAACCAAACTCTTCTTCATATCTTCAAGTCTATCTTCACAACAATCAACAATGGAGAATATATCCTTCTCTAAGTTCAAATCCTTAACCATACACTTCAGCTTTTCTTCATTAACCTTCTCCTGCAAATCCGAATTATCATAATATCGCTTATCATCTCGAATATTAAAATAAATAACCTTCTTCTGTAATTTCCAATTATCATCAATAAAATGGACACTTACACAAACACAATCAACATCATCAATATCAAAATCCTCAATTAATAAATTAAAACGACATGAAAGTCCATAAAAATATCTCCTCATCTTTTCCTTCTCTTCTTTGAAAACATTAAGTATAGCATCCTTTTTGGACTCTAGTGATGAACCATAATACTTAATAATTACTTCAATCTCATCCAACTCATTATTTAATTCTTGATCATCAACCTTAGATTTCCCTTCGGTAACAGCTGAACTAATAGTTAAAGAATCACCTATTTGATAGTAAGCTGGTTTCTCTGCTGCACCTCCACCTAGATTTGTCTTACTTAGGCATTTAGTTAAATGATTTTTGAGATGTGTGGTTCCGCTCTTACTTGAACCTACAAACTTCTTCTTGCAGTGATTACATACAGCCCATTCCTTCCCATCTTCTTCGTATTTTTTGAAGTCATCCCAAACCTTTGACTTCAACTTTCTTCTTCTTTTACTACATGATAAGTTTTTCACATTTGGAATATTCACCATCTCATTGTCTTGATTGAGAGAAACATTTGTGATTTCCTGTCAACATACAAACAAGTTTTCACATATAAATTAAACCAAATCTTAGAATTAAGCTTAATGAGAACGAATCTTAGAATTATTTAATGAATTAGGCAGCCAAATCAACTTCTATAGTAAATAGTATTAAGTACGAGAATATTCAACAATTATTTTAAGTAATTCCAGAATTAAAACATCAAGGATGACTACCAACAAACTCAGTCTTTTCAATTCAAGCTTAATTACAAAACATATATGTATAATCTTTATTTATTTTTAGAGGGGACAGGGCAATATCAATCATTTTTCATTACAACAAAAAACAAAGCACCATATAGTTGCCATATATTTTTCAGTAAACTTGGACTAAATATGTATTTTTATAAAAGGTAAATTTATTATTTATTATTATTGATATCTTGATTTGATTTTGTTAAGTATTTAACTTTTCAGGTGTATACCATATTAAATATCAATATATTTAGTTTCTATAAAAGGGTAAATATGTCATGTAAAATACACTTTCTAAATTTTTTTATTAACAAATATATATCTATTATTAAGTGATATAAATTAAGTCCCGTTAAGTTATAATTAATGATTCAAACAATTAATTAAAAAAAATCAATTTTTATATAAACAAAGAGAGATAAGAGAGCGGGTACCTGTTCATGGGGTAGACCTTCAGCTTGTGGAAAGGTTTCGTTAGGCCAAGACATCACACCAAGGGCAGTACCTGAGTAACGAAACAATAGGGATATATGGATTGTTGAGATACTTCCGACTCTAAAATAATATATGGATGGGGCATTTTTAAAATTATCATGAAAACCCATTTATCTATCAAGTACTTTTAATCATTAAAACAATATAAATAATTGTTTTTGATGAAGATTGAACTGCACTTAATTAACAAGAAAAATAATAATAATAATAATAACAACTTACTTAATCCTATAAAATATTATTAATGATTCAAACAATTAATTAAAACAATCAATTTTTATATAAACAAAGAGACATAGAGGGAGGGTACCTGTCCATGAGGGGATGTCTTCCGATGGAAAATACAGGTCTTTAGGTGGTGGAAGGGTTCCATTAGGCCCAGACATCGCAGAAAGGGCAGTACCGACACTTTAACCTGAGTACAATATATATTCCCAACCAACGAAACAAACAGGACATATGCATCATTGAGATACCTCCGACTCAAAAATAATAATTATATATACAACATTTTTATGATTATTATGACAACCCATTTATCTATAATAATTAATAATTAATAAATTAATCATAACAACATTTTTAGATACCTGACTCTAAATTAATGACATGATAAATTATTTAAATATTTATTAAGAGAAATAATTAATAATTATATTTAATAAATTATATCTTATCGATCACTGTCTTACAATTTTTTAATTTATTTAAAAATATATAATTATTCATAACTAATTTTAAAACTATTTAAAATAGTGTTATTTTAGAATTAATAAAATATATATAAAGTTATTTTAGTCATTTAAAATATCAAAGCCTAAGGAAAACAAGTTTCCTTCCAAATTTGAAAGGATATCAAATTATCAAACTTCAAGAAAATTGGAATCAAGCCGAACAAAGGAAACAAGAAACTTGTTCATTATTTTATTAATGTATATTATTTATAATTATGCAGTAATTAATTCTAAAATTATTTAATAAATTATTTCTAATAAGGTTACTTTAGAATAAATAAAAAAAATATATAGGGTTATATCAGTAATTTAAAACATCAAAGTCTAAGTTTCCTCAAATTATCAAACTTAAAGGAAATTGGATTGTAGAAATCCATTTTTCGAAGACTTTTAATTAAACTTAACAAAGGAAAAATGATTCCATAAATCGATATAAGGACACATGAGATATATCTCTAATTAGGCATGAGCATGTAATCAATATTATAGCAATAATAATCTATTGTTTTAGCATTAAAAACGAAGATTAATTCAACTGCACATAAGGTGAAATTAAAAAAAAAAATTGCTTGAAAATGCCTGATTGAGGCTTTATTGAACTAGAAAGAAAGTTGATCCCAGATCCCTCACAAATGAGCCTAACCAATAAACACTATCTAAGCTTGAAGAACTTGAAAACATGTTGTTTTTTAACAAAAATTTCAAACTTTTGATTGAAACAAATTTATTTGGTCTTAATCACCCACTTAACCCGATAAGATGAACAAGCCAACACCTGGAACAGCCTAAAAACACCACCATACCAACATTACAACCCAGCACTTAAGCCACCGCAAAATCTACAATCCAGTGCCATCGCCTGACACCACAATCGAGATAAACTACGGAATTTTTTTACTTTTTCATTTTAAGACTGAAATTAAAATAAAATAAGAACCGCTCAACTGCAAATTCGTAGAATAGAAGTAGAACAAATTCATAGAAGTACAACAAATAAACTACCTGACGGCGACGGCGAGAGTGAGAGCCGGAAACGGAGAACCGGAGCGGGAAAGGGCAGAGACAAATCAGGAAAGGTAGAAGGGGAAATGGATTAGGTCATCCGGTCTCCAAAATGCATTTTATTTCCTCAGTCACATGTTACAACGCACACCATGTGCCCAATACGAATTCGCCACGTGGAAAAAGATTTTTTAAAAATATCGGGTCGGTCTTCGGGTTATACAGTAAAACCCAATTACAACACAAACCGATTTTATGGACCCGAATGGAGTTTTCACAAAGACTTTACCCAACCAAAACTCGACAGATCGGACTAACCCGATCATGTCGGATTAAAATTTTCACACTAACCCTAGCACTATCGATCATATCATCACCGAGGGATTAACTTTGGGGCCCCAACTAAATTCATAAAAAACACGTAGCCCCATAATTATATTAAATTAACACTAACCGTCCAAATATTTAACAGACGTTAAATAAATTTTATCAGAAAATATTATACAAGTAATTACACCTCTCCCTCGTTTACTTAACCCATCGCATTAAATGAATAATGACATGCAACAAATTGGAGAGAGACATTTAACAGAATGTCTGCATGAATATCTTCCTAAGTCCCATACGTTTTCATTTATCACAAAANCTCTATATTGCTAAAGCAGAAAGAAAACCCATTATATAAGAGAGGCTGTCATTTTTAGAAGAGAAAGCACCAACCTTTTTCAGTAAAGGAAGAGAGAGGACGAACAGACGAAGCATTTCTAGTGAAAAGGAAGGAAGATTAAACAGTGGAATGAAGGTATCTTTTCAGTGAAAGTTGCAACCTTTCCATTAGAAGAAGGGTTTTCTTGGCAAAACAAGGCAGTGAAGGAGTTTTTTTTTCAGTTAAAGAAGTAGTTTTTCTGGCGAAGGGAAGCAAGACTAACGGTGAACGGATAGTTATCAGTGAAAGGAGTTTGTTTTGGTGAAAAGAGTGGTCTTTTCACTATATTATTGGTTTTTATTGATGAAATGAGGCTTTTTTCGACGAGAGCAATGATTTTTCTAGCGAAAAGATATTCTTTTCGGTGACAAAAGAATTATATTAGGCGAAAGATTGAATCTTGCAGCGAAACAAATGACGTAAGTGTTAGTTTTTTGTTGAAATGCTAGGTTTTTTGCTTTTTGCGTGATATTTCTTGTATATCTTGCATGTTTGACTCCTCAAATCTTGTTTCTTAACTGTTTTTCCTTGTTTTTTCTTCTATTTGATGTTTGATATGAAGCCGCCTGAATTCTTTGTGTAACACGTTGGTTACATGCTTCGTTTTTTCCTTCATCTTCATTTGTTGTGTTGTGTCTATGTAATTTCGAGTTTCCTCATGTTGTTTTATATAAAAGTCATATTTTACTGTTTGTTCCTTGCATGGTTATTTTTTATATGTTGCTATTTAGTGAAAAATATGAATGAATAATATTTTTGATATGGTATTTTTCAAAGTTATTTATATTGTTATGACTCGTTTTCATGTTTGTTTAATGTATTAATTTCTGTTTTATTAAATACTATTTGTATATGCAGGAACAACACAATTTTATTAGAATTGAGAGGCATATAATAGTAACTTAAATGATAGGCGTGGTTCATTGAACTCAACAGTATTGGTCCAATTGATTTTTCCTTTAGATCAAGAGTTGCATCCAAATTGCATCGGTCATACCTTTATAAGGACTGACAAGCTTAAATGACCGCCTGGTCTATCGAACCCACTAGTTTCAGTCCAATTGGTTTTTTCTCTATGGACAGGCCTATAACACCCTTTGTGGAATCCAAACATTTTAGATTGTCCTTAACTCCGGATTGAGATATTTTACACAAATTTTTTTATGTAAATTATTTATCTTAATTTATTCAATAATTAAGATTTAAAGTTAAAAAATTACTTTAAATAAATGATTAAAAATTTGTGTCAAAAGAGTTAGGTTTTCACTCAAATTGTGTGTATTACTGCAATATGATCCTCATTTGATTTTTTGCTATATATATTTTCCATTCAAGTAAGCATTTATATGTTGATAATAACATGTTATGATATTGAGTTACTGTTACAGGTATAAAGTTGTGCTAGAATTTGTTTTTTAGTAATAGGTAATTAAATTCAATCTTGTTTATAAGATTAATGGTTACTTAGTTCGGAAATTAGAAAGTACTTCAAAGTTGTTTGATGTGCTTATAAACAATTTTAGTTTATTTGAAATTATTAAGAATATTTGTAAGGTGGTTTAGTAAATTATATATTAAAATGAATTATATTTTGGTTCTTTTGAGAAAAGCTTTACCACTTATGATTTCATTTTTCCATTTTAGAAATATTATGTAAAAGATAAAAACTATAAAATTATTCATTTTTATTTTATTTTCTTGATCCATTTGATTAAAATATTTAATAGAACAATATCTATAAGTCTTTATTAATTTTCAAGTTTTACAACCAAATTTTTGTGTATACTAAGCCTCTTTGATGTCATCATCCAGGACATGATTGTCAATAATGTTTTCAATTTCTTCTGACAATAAAAATTTAAAATCTCACCACAATCTAGAGGTACTACTAAGAAATCATTTGTCATCCTTCTGAGTGTTATATAGACTAGTGAGTTAGCAGAGTTAGCACGCCACCAAGCTAGTATGTCAAATTCTTCAACTGCAGGAAATTTAGAATCTTTCAAATAACGATCAAGTTCAAATTATGCTAAAGCATTATCATAAACATGGTGTAAAGATGTGCAAGACCTTCCTATGCATTGAACATTCTATAGTGAGTTGAAGAACTACTTTCACCATTATTATAATAGGAGGTTTTCGAAACTATTTATAGTATTTGCATATTCATTGTAAATATTTGATAATATTATCAATGATTTTTTTAAGGTGTGCATTAACATCATTAGCATAAATTTCTTTATACCAATGATATATAATATCTATTTTGAATCATGGATTGATAGTAATGTTGATTGGAAGAATCAAATTGGTATTTCTCCAAAATTGATCATAATACTTCTGTCTGACTTTTCATGCAATTCCTCCAACATAACTAATATCACTTTTTCCGTTTGAAGTAGTGTCATATATAAATTACAAATCTTAGGGAAATAGACATTTGGAGTTGTATATTTGCAATGACTATAGCTACCACTGATCTTTCTTAATTCTTTACAATACTCATAACATGCAATTGCCATATCTCATTCATCATTTGTTAAATTAATAGCTTTATCTACTATTTTTTTAAATTTATTATTATTTCCTTCTAATGATGTCATCTTCCTGACATACTCCTCCAGCTTTTTTACTAACCAATGAAGCTGATCTACTAACCAAAGGGGAAGAAAGGTGCAAGCCAAAGGAAGTGATGAACCTTTTTCATGAACATAGTTCTCTATCTCTTCATATTCATCAAAATAATAATGAATGAACATATATCCTTGTCTATGTTCTAATCCTTAACCATATACTTCAACTTTTCATCCAAACCCTTATCATCATCTCTAATATTAAAATAGATAACCTTTTTCTTCAATTCCTAATTATAATCAATAAAATTGACATTCAAATAAAAATCACCAAGAATAACATGATACTAAATTGATAGATTAAAACGACAAGAAAGTTTATTAAAATATCTCCTCAACTTTTCCTTTTGTTCTTTGAAAACTTCGAGTATATCGTCCCTTTTGAACTCAATTGATGAACCATAATACTTGATAAATATCCGTATCTCATCCAACTAATTCAATTCTTGATGTTCAACCTTTGATTTCTCTTTTATAATAGTTGAAATAGTAGTTAAAGAATAATCATCTATTTAATCAGCCGGTTTCTCTGCAACTCCACCAAGATTTCTTATAATTGGGCATTTTCCGAAATGATTTTTGAGATGTGTGGTTCCACTCTTACTCAAAACTACAAACTTATTCTTGCAGGATTACATATAGCCCATTCTCGCCCATCTTCTTTTTTGTATTTTGTGAAGTTATCCCAAACCTTTAACTTCAACTTTCTTATTCTTTTACTAAGAGTTGAAGTTGTACAACTTTTGTGCAATTTCTGTGCAACTTTTGTGCAACTTTGATGAGTTTTTCACCTTTGTAATATTCATCATCTCATTGTCTAGATTGAGAGAGGTAGGTTCAATATTTTTGAGATGTGTGGTTCTGCTCTTACTTGAATCTACAAACTTATTCTTGCAGGATTACATACAACCATTCTTGCCCACCTTCTTCTTTGTATTTTGTGAAGTCATTACAAACCTTTCACTTCAACTTTCTTATTCTTTTATTAAGAGTTGAAGTTGTACAACTTCCATGCAATTTTTGTGCAACTTTGATGAGTTTTCCACATTGGTAATATTCATCATCTCATTGTCTAGATTGAGAGATGTAGGTTCAAGATTTTTGAGATGTGTGGTTCCGCTATTACTTGAATCTACAAACTTATTCATGCAGGATTACATATAACTCATTCTTGCCCATTTGCTTCTTTGTATTTTGTGAAGTCATCCCAAACCTTTAACTTCAACTTTCTTATTCTTTTCTTAAGAGTTAAGTTGTATAACTTCTGTGCAACTTTGATGAGTTTTTCACATCTGTAACATTCATCATCTTATTGTCTAGATTGAGAGATGCAGGTTCAAGATTTTTGAGATGTGTAGTTCTGCTCTTACTTGAACCTACAAACTTCTTCTTGCAGGATTACATACAGCCCATTCTTGCCCATCTTCTTCTTTGTATTTTGTGAAGTCATCCCAAACCTTTGACTTCAACTTTCTTATTCTTTT
>JANKKC010002697.1:0-19748 GCA_026225755.1 Bursera bipinnata
CCTAGAAAACAAAATTACGGTGACGTGGGAGGCAGCTGACCTGGTATTCCCTGCAACAAATTCTCTATAAATAGGGCGAAATCGAAGGTGAGGTAAAATATCAAACTAAATCCAGTAAACTTGTTTCTCTAGAAATATCGTATATTACCAAATTTGTTTCTCTTCTCTTCTCACATACCACAAACAACCTCTCTCTCCTCCTCCCTCTACGTACTCTCTGTGTTCTGTTGTGTATGGCAGTGGGATTGTTGTCGAATCATGTGTCTGAACTCTGCATTGGAAAGCCTGAGCTAAGGTCTCTCTCCGTCACTTCCGCCACCGTTGCCGACGCTCTGTCGGCGCTCAAGAGATTCGGGGAGCCTTATATTAGTTTGTGGAGCTGTGATCATTCGCAACGTAGAAGGAAAGCTGTGCCAAACGTTGAGGATCCATGTGAGTGTGTAGGCAAAGTTTGCATGGTGGATATCATTTGCTTCTTGTGCAAAGAAGAGAATTTGTCTAGCCCTGCAACTGCCCTTCAAGCTCCTGTGTCCGTTCTCGTACCTAAGCCTTCTGGGATCGTTAGGCATTTGGAGCCCAATGCCAGGTTTGTAACTTTTTCTTGGCTTTAGAATTCTCCATTTCTTGGCTCCTTTTTGGGTTTTCTTGAGCACATGCCTATGATTTTTATGTACCATTTCTAAGCTTTTTTTTTTTTTTTAATGGNTATGTACCATTTCTAAGCTTTTTTTTTTTTTTTTTAATGGGTATTAACCAAAAGCTTGTATTTTTTTTTTAAATGGATTTTGTTTTCAAGTCCGATATTTTGATGGGTATTAACCAGAAGAATACATATTATACATTGAACTATTAGTGGTTGAATTTGTTTTAATTGGTTTTTATAAGATGTTTCAGCTTATTGGACGCCATAAATTTGATGCTGGAAGGAACACAGAGCCTTGTCATACCACTACCTAGAAGAAAGAAGTCTGTGCAGAAGCCTTCCTTCAAAGCCACACTCCATAACGATCGTGAATATTGCTGGCTCACCCAAGAAGACATAATTCGCTTCCTTCTCAATTCCATTGCCCTAATCGGCCACACATCAAACCATCCCATCAACTCTCTCAACATCATCGAAGACGCCAACGTCCTTGTTGTCCAATATGATGAGCCTGCTGCTCATGCTTTACCTTTGATTGCTCAATCGCTCGTTAGCCAGAGTTCTGTAGCAGTTGTGGATGGAGATGGCAAACTGATTGGTGATGTCTCACCTTTTGCAGTCAATTCTTGCGATGAGAAGGTAGCAGCAGCAATCGCAACGCTGTCAGTTGATGATCTGATGGCGTACATGGACTGCGGTAGACCTCCAAAGGATCTAGTACTGTTGGTAAAGAAGAGGCTTGAAGAGAAGAGCAAAAGAGCGTTTCTGGAGTTGATGGAAGATGACGGGACACTTTCATCTTCCTCTTCTTCAAATTCATGTTCATCGGATGAGGAGGCCAGCACAAGCTCAGGAAGAAGTGGGAAGTCTGGAGCTTACTCCGCCAGGATGGTGAGCAGGGCAGAGGCGACTGTTTGCTATTCATGGAGCTCGTTGATGGCTGTGATCATTCAGGCACTTTCACGCCGTGTGAGTTATGTGTGGGTTGTGGAGGAGGATGGCACATTGGCTGGTATTGTTACCTTTAAAGGAATGTTGAAAGTTTTCCAGGAACGTTTGGGGAGCTTGGCAGAAGCTGAAAAGCTATAATATTTTCCTAGTAACAGATGATGAGGAAATGGATGCAAAAACACAGATGCTTGTATAAGGGAAAAATAACTAAAACAACGAAACATTTTTGATGCTGTGTCTTGGGCCATTCAAGGATTGAAGTGGTGCTCTGTTTTTGTTTTTGTTTTGTTTTATTTTTTTGGTTTTTTGTTCTTTTTCTTTTCTCTCTTGGGATGGCAACTTTGGGCCAGCTCTGTATCCTTTTAACAATTGTGCATTATAAGCCCTATAAGGTTTGTTTACACGCATAAATAAAAGAAAATATGTTGTTCAAAGTTTGGGTGTGAATTAAGACTCCTTCATAACGCCTCGAATAAACTAAACGATCATTCACAAGACTCACAACAGCCAAGTCAATATTGACAAATTAATGATGAGTGTCAGAGGTAAATTTTCCAAGTAATTTAAAGTTTAACAGTATTGAAAAAAACAATTGGACTGACATCCAAAGTCATTCTTATTCCTTGTTCTCTTCTAGACACGCTATCATTGAGTTTCTTCACACAGCTTGTATTTAAGATATATCAACTGTTTCCTGTACAAATTGTACTCACCTACGAGTTTACGGACAGCAAGTAAAAAACTTTAATCACTTGATCGTTTATGGTGAAAACACACCCTGGATCACATTAGGCTCAAGAAAGATAGAAATGACCGGTGCTGGAAGCAAAGGGTTTGAACCATCTTTCTTTTCTTATGAATGTTATTATTACAGAGTCACAAGCACAAAGCATGGCAGGAAGTATCTACCATAATTCTGATGCATTCCTGTAGTGGAATGGGGAACAATAAACATGGAGACTTGAGAATGAAAAGCAGCACAAGGCCAATAAAAGGAATACAAGAGTGGAGTAAAGAAGCAATGAACCATTAAGCTAAATACTGTAGTTAGAGATCACCTAGAAGTCCCTATAGTCAAGCTCAGACATACATGACAACAAGGCTTCTCTTGCTTGACGATTATCAGAGTCTATATGAAGTGCATCTTCATATAATCTCTTAGCCTGCTGCAACAACTTCACCTTTTCTTTACTGTTACCTCGCCGTAAGCGAGATCTTTGCTGCAACACCAAAGCCCATCTGAACAGAGCTGTAATTCACAAATTTTTTAAGTCAAGTGGAATTCCATTCTCCCTTGCTAATATATTCATTCAAGAAGAAAATGGAAAATTAGGCATACCATCAGGCGCATAAACATTGCCCTTCGACATCATAGCATCAAATTTGTCAATTGCAGCCAAGAATATTTTGTCAGCATCAGAAGCTGCTTCCTGAAATTTGAAAGAGAAAATTGAGTTATAAACTTTTGTAACAGAATGTTTGAAGATTACAGTAACTTCAAATTGATTCAGAAAATCAATCCTCATATTTGAAGCCAGTAGGCTCAAATCAGTTAAGCCTAGTGAAACTCACTCAACTGGCTACCACAAGAAAGCAAAACTGAGTTGGCAACCTGAGTACCTTGTTTATAATAAATATCTATAAAAACAATAACTAAATTAACAAGCTAATCATGACAGGTGGAGATGCTTACTGGTCCAATATCTGCAATTAGTTGAGCACGGAAGGAGAGAGCAAGACCCCAATTATATAGGGCTCTCACATCATTCCCATCAATTGACAAAGCCAATCTATATTTTCTGCCAGCCTTCACAAGAAGTTCTTCACACTCTTCACAGACATCAACAAGAAGAGAGGCAACTCTGTCCTTGTTCACTAACTGATAGTCTATCCCCTTGAGTACTCTTTTCCGGTTCTCAACAGATAAGACCTCATTTCTTGAAAGGAGACTTCTCAGCTCACGGCTAATACGTAGTTTTATTTCTCCATGGAGAAGGTAAGTGTTGCCTAGTTGGCCCACAGCCAACAAACTCATAGGCTTCATAGCTATTGCTCTAGAGAGTAACTCGGCAGACTTGTACAATATCATCTCTGCATGCTCGTCATCCCAATTACTCCTTATACACTCTTTGGCTTGTTTCAGAAGATCATTAGCTTCTGTAAGATACCTATCAAACACAACATCATCTGTAAACACTGAAGATGGAGAGGAACCAGTCTCACTCCCATAAGCAGACATGTGATCAAGTAGATAGGAATCCTCGTTAGAATTCGCGCTCTTTTCTCCAAACCGGGAACCATTAATAAGGTTTTCATTCTTCTCTCTGTTGTCAGAAGACTTATGAACTCCACTACTTTTCTTGAGCATCTGGTCTTGTATAAAGGAAGCTTCACTTTCCATACGCTTCCAACTGACTCTAAAATCCAGTGAGTCAAGCAAATTATCATGGGATTTAAAAGCATTACTTACTTCAGTACCATTCACATTTAAAGAAACATGACGATTATTTGTAAATTGCAATCTTTTATTCTGGTAACTATATTCTTCACTCTCAATAAGTCCCTTGGCACCTGCACTGATCTCTCCCAAACTCATTTTCTCATCTAGCAGATCCCTCTTTTTTCTTCTATCCCAATCTCTATCTAATTTAGATTTATTTGATGCATTTTGAAAATGACTTGAATTGGCTATTCCTTTAGTATCACTGACAGGATCAAGAAACGTTTCTTCATCTCCAGGGCACAAATTGTTCCCCTGATTTTGATCATTTACCACACTCTCCACAGACCCTTGCTTTATATTATCTTTTACTTTGTTAGGTTTTGGATTAACAACTTTTTCTCCAAATAAACCCCCAATGAACTGGAACCAGTCAACCCCAGCTTCACCGATCTCTTTCCTCTTTCTACCAGGTTTGTGATTCTCAACTGACACATTATTAGAATTTCCTACATTAACAATGTAAGCTTCAACAACATCTCTAGCATTTGAAGCTGATACATTTATCGATTCGACAACATTGAAATAATTTTCCAAATCACTAACTGTAATTTTGTTACAATCAATAGCACCTCGTATATCATTCTTCAAGGTACCAACTTTACCCTGAAACCCATCAAAAAAATCCAATAAGCTCCTCAATCTCTCACTATAACCCTTGGAAAATTCCTCTTTTGACCTTCTCTTACTTGCACTTACTTCGCCAAAACTCCCACCACGAACAAACCCAAATGAAAACCCAACAGCAAAAACCAAAACTGTAGCCGGAAAAACAATTATTGGAGAAACCCTAACCCTAGAAATGGCTAAAGCACACACAAGACCTAAGAGAAACATAAAGACGTGCTTTTTATCATCAATCCCGATTGAAACAAAAAAATTACGCAACGGGATTGACTCACCCGAGTTTAACGAGTCACCAACGAGTCTCAAATCGTCCCACCCGCCATAACTCGGTAAGTCAGGTGATGAAGAAGCTCTGATAGGAGAGAAATGAATGGTTTTGGGATTGCGAATCCATTTTGAGTTGAATTTTCTATTTTCCCAAGAAAGTGACGAGAAACGGAAGAGAAAATTTGGAGGTGATTTAATTAAAGGGCTAGAATAATTATTAATGGAGTTTGCAAAAATGAAGGTTTTCATCTGGCGGAGGAAATGACTGCACGGGCTACTGCAACAAAGCAACGCCAGCTTCTCAGTCCGGCTCAGGCGCACAGGTGTCCTCCCGAACTTCCAATTAGAAGGTTAGTTTCGTCAATACACAAAAAGGAAAAAAACAATTTGTTTGGTTGGGCTACGAAGTGGGCTTAATAGGCCCAAGTTTTATTAGTATCTAACATTACCAATATTTATAAAATAAATTTGGAAACCTGAATAATCTATATAATAACATGCGTAATCAAATATTTATTACATACAAAATATAAGTGACATTTAATTTTTTTTTACTAAAAATTGATAAAAAATTGCTCTATTACCAAAAAAAAAAAAAAGCATCCCCATTCAAAAATCTTGTATTTTATGGAAAATATTTTTAGTAATTTTTATTAAACACAATATAAAACTATTGAATTTCTATTGATTATTTGGATTTTTTTAAATTGTTCAAAATTTTGGATAAAACTTTATTTATCTTAATTCTAAAATAGTCAATGTACATAGCAAAAAGAAATGTGAAGGGTATCTTTTAAAGGGTTTATATGGTGGGAAAATGCTTCTTAAGGAGAGTTTTTTTTTTTTTTTTTTTTTGGTCTAAAATCTAAATANAGAGTTTTTTTTTTTTTTTTTTTTGGTCTAAAATCTAAATAGGTCATGATATTTTAATCTGAATGATATATTTGCTTCTTCATTTTAATATCTGAAAGCTAATATTTTAAAATATATATCCCTTTTAATATTATTTTAGTTGTGATATTATCAACATATTAGAAGCACTTCGAAATCAATATTTGATAAAATTATTATTGAAATATAAATTTAACATTACAAAATTTATAAGTACATATTTTATCTTAAAATAAAATATTAATAAATTATATTATTAGTTTAATTTTTTCAAATATATATAATTATATAAAAAATATTTTAAATATTTAATAGATTTCATGTAAGAACAAGTTAGATGACAATTAATTAATATTAAAAATATTCAAATAACCATAAAAACATATTAAAATGATTTATAGGTAATCAAGTATTAAGTTATATACAAATATATGATAAATTTATTTTACAAGGGTATTTTAGAAAATTAGAATAAAATAAATTGACACAATTTTAGTTCTTTTTATTTAGATATTTTTATATGAGAGTCAAATTTAAATTAAGAAAATAAAAACTTAAAAATATATAAAGTCTGAGAATAAATTAAATTCATACTTTACATACAAAAATAAAGACTTTAGTTATTATAAAAATATGGAAGATATTTTTGGATAAAAATCAAACTTTGATGATTGTTCATCGATTACATAAATCTAGTATAAATCTAGTATATGATTCGACCCATATGATCAAATCTGATGAATTGCCAAACGAACAAAAACCTTTTGGCAATGAATCGTATCCAACTAAATGAAAATTAATTATAGCGTTTCATATGAGGCTATCATGACTCCACTTGCAACAAATCTACCCAATTGCTAAAATGGTCATAATGTTTTTTAGTAGCTCAAACTAATAATAAAAAAAATGATTTTTTTGGACCCGTAAAAGCCCACCAACTATATGGGGTAGGGGACCTTGGACCCAAGCTTTTGGGGATGGGAGCTTCGGGTGATTTCCATGAGGGACTTGCCCAACAACAGTAAATTAAATTTTTTCTTATTGCTTTGCAATTCAACTTGTATAATTTACGAATATTATTTATTCTTATTTAATGAAATGGTGAAGTTATAAGATATTATATTTAATTATTTATTTTAGTAAGAGATAGAATTATGAAAGAAAATTATAATATTTGGATGTTACATTTTTTTTTTTTTTTGGTTTATATCTAATATCTAACAACTCAACTCAAATACACTTTTTTGGGTTTGGGTATTGTTCTTTAAGCTTTCGAAATGTTGGTCTTAAGCGCTCAATCTATTAATTTATGATAATCGTACTTAAATTATTTTAAAAATATATATATATTTTTAAATTACCCTTGATTTTGATTACTTTTAAAATTATTTAATAAAAAAGGTTGGTTGAAAATTTCAAATTTAGTTATTAAATTATGATTGCACCCCACTGGTTATTCACTATTTATGGGGGTATTTACTCTAACCTCTAAAATAAATTTTCAAAAAACACTTAATCTCAAATTTTTAATAAATTAATATTTATCTTCTAAAAATTTATCAGTCGTGAAATTAATTTTAACATTTAACTAGTGATTAAGGTTTTGTTTGACAAAAAAAAATATTTTTTTTGTGGAATGATTGATTTTTCATATGAAGTAAAACTCTTTTCTATTTCAAAAATATAATATTCAATGTAATTTTTTAAAATAAGTGTTAACTTAATAAAATTTAGAGATCAGATGTTTTTTTAAAATTCCAAAAAATTTACTTGGAAGGCCAAAGTGCAGTACCCCCTATACATGTGTACTTGGTATTTTAAAGTTCGTGAAAATTTGTTTGATTGGGTTGTTGAATCATCGATGATTGTATAATAGGAAGAGTTGGGAAATGAGAAATCATTATCTATATACTTCAGATTACCAGAAGAATGATAAATACAAAAATAAATGATTGCCACCTGTAACCCTATTATTAATAGTTATATTCTCTAAATTGTATATGCATTATCTTGGTACTTGACAAAGATTCCATAAAAAATATATATAGTTTGGACATCTTAAATCGAATCCAAAAGTTGACTAGTTCATATTATAATTTGAGTGCATTTCCTTTCTAGAGATATATAATTTTGTTGTTATACTCGAATTAATAACGTATTAAGCTTGTTTCAACAACCACTAATCATCATAATTTGGCATTTGGTATCAAATGGTTAGATACACATATTATGGGAAATACCTAACTATTGAACTCATAATTATTTATCAACTAATCAATCATTGAGTTATTGTTAGAGGGTCGATTGCATGCACACCCACATTGGCATCTTTTGCTCCATTGTTATATGCACAACCAAGCAGCAAAATTTGCTTCAAAGGTGAACCCCAAACCGTATTAGTGTCTGTGTGTGCACCCTTTTATTTAAACTTAATCACGAAATCATTTAAATATTAGATGGAAAACGAACTAAAAAGATTAATTTAATATAAAAGATGAAATGGTTTGATAAAATTTGTAATAATAGAGTAACGATAAGAATATAAAATTGAGTTACAAACTGTATGGTTACCGTAAATTTTAATTATATGTTAACATAACATACCAAATTATATAAAATTAACTATGCGTAGGCTGAGCATGTGTAGAATTACTTTTTTGGGAAAGGGAGTGTGCAAATAGAAGGGGAGAAGAGAGGGGTAAAGTGGAGAAAGAAAAAAAGAGGGTAGAAAATGGAGAATGATTGCGTGGAACAAAAGCTACCGAAAGTAAAGGTAAAAGTGGGAGACAAAAACTACAATAAATAGAGTGGATAAGGTTGTTGTCACACATTCATCTTTTATTTAGTAATAATTATTATTTCGACGCTCAACGACAACCCACCTCTCCACGTGTCACTATCTCTCTCCTCATCGCTTTCGCTTTCAGGAACCCATTAGAAGCTCCACCAACACCATCACCAACAACAACAGCAACAAAAATATCATATCATATCATATCATCTTCCCTAACCAAAACGACTTCACTCCTTCAAAGGTGAGAAATTTAGGGTTTTTGCCTTTCAAATTGTTTCCCTTTTTTGTTTTTCCTTTATTCGGTTTTCGTTTCCTGCCTTCTATCTCCTTGGAGATGTACGTGGCTTCCATGCGAAAGTCGTTTAAGGATTCTCTCAAAGTTCTTGAAGCCGATATACAGCATGCTAATACTCTGTATGTCTCCTTTCTCTCTAAAAAGTAAAAATATCGTTTTTGTGGAATTAATTTCTCAATTGTCAAAATTGTATTTTTTTCTTCGATTATGTTTTTTGTTCACTTTTACTTTCTATTTTGGCCCTTTTAAGTGTATAATACCCTTAAATTATTCTGGGTCCCTTTTTTTTTTGCTCTTAAATTCTGTTCCTGGAGTCAGATTTTTTTACTCTCTTAAAAAAATGTGCTTTTACTGTAAAGTTTCAATTTTTTTCGTCTTGAGTTGCCTTTTTCATCCTGTTTCTCTAGGAATTTAAGGCGAATTATTCATGTTTCAAGTGTTAAATTCTTATTATTAAACTGAGTGAGGTGGTTTTGATGAAATGTTTGATGGGTTTTATTGGATTTTAGTTTTGGTTCTCGCTGGGTTTGTTCCTTGTGTAGAGGGAGATTGATTTTATGAATGCAATTGGGAAAGAGATTGTAGTACTGCACTACTTAAGATTTTTTGTTGATTGTATCCGTGTTTGTGTGCGAGGGCGCTGGTGTGTGTCATTTTCTTTATCTTGATAGATCGTGTTCACCTGTCTTCACATGGCCAAATGGGTTCCACTTGATTATATGTGCTGTCCACATTGTTTTGGATTTTAGATTGTGGTATGAGCACTTGGGGTCAGATTATCACGTTCTGGTCCCAGCTTGTACAGTTATCCAATATGTAGTTTGCTATGTTTTGGGTGATTAGATTGAGCTCTGCTTTTCAGTCAGAGTTGGGATTGTTTGCAACTTAGATATTTGACTTGTACAGACAATGTCTATGTAATTCCCCAGAAAGTTTGTTACTTGCTAAGTTTAAATTGATTTTGTTCGAATTCTTTTCCATAATGTGGGCTCTAGGGCATCAGATTTTCCAAGGGAGTATGATGGCGCCTGCCTTCAGATGAGAATGTCATACAGTCCAGCTGCACACTTGTTCCTCTTTCTAGTGCAGTGGACAGACTGCCACCTTGCTGGAGCCCTTGGACTACTAAGAATACTAATTTACAAGGTTTTATTTATTTATTTTTTAAATGAGTTTTATATTATTAGTTTTCTTTGCAGTGATGGTATTAACTGACTTCAGGAATTTTGTAGGTCTATGTGGACGGCACAACAACTATGTCTACTCATGAAAGAAAAGCAAGTATTAGAGAGTTTTATGGTATATTTATGTATTCTGATTACTTTGGTGTGGTTACTAACTAATCTAGTGTTTAGTCTCTTTTTTATCTTACTAAAGCAAATTTCCTACTATGGCCAGCGATAATTTATCCCTCCTTGCTGCAACTTCAAAAAGGTGTTACTGATACAGAAGATAAGAAACAGAAGGCAGTGTGCATGGAAAGGTACCGAAGAAGAGATGAAGAGGAGCACAGGCAACATACAGATGTAGACATTGAAAGAGAAGAAGAATGTGGAATATGCATGGAGATGAATAGTAAGATTGTGTTGCCCAACTGCAACCATGCCATGTGCTTGAAATGTTACCGTGAATGGTACTTTTTCTTTCTCTATTTCCTTTTTTTTTTTAATTCTGAAATTACCCTGCAGCTTATGTGGTTATCAGATATATTCTGGTTTAGCTGTCTTCATTGCCATTAGGAACATGTTTCTATAATTTGTTTACGTCGACGTGCAATAGATGTCTCATCAAAATGGACTTGTTTATTGTGTTTGTTAATTTTGTACTGTGTCAACATGAATGGGAGTTAAGTTAGAAATATGTAGAAACTCATTGTTTCAAGTCATTAGTCAAATTTAAAGTGTCAGGAGTTGTTAGATCTACTGATACTAGATCATAAGTTTTGTTGATTTTTCTACCTGTAGTGATGTCCTCGTATTGATGGATAAGTTTTTGCAGTTTTAGCTGCTACTTAAAAAAGTTGATTCTTTAATTTTAAGTTCCATCTGATGGTGCATGCACAGATTCTGTGGTAAATTTGGCAGGACAAATATTTTTCAAAAATATATTTTTACGTTTGTATGCATATTAAAGACTAAAAGTTACAGGTTGGTATTTTTTACTCATTTTTGGAGTTTGTGAAGAGCATTCCAAAAATATAGACAGGATGGTGTGAAGATGAGGGGGAAGAATAATTGCAGTGGGTTGCTTAATCTATGTAGGTTATTATATAATCCATGACTTTTCTTTTAACTAAAGACCATTCCAAAAAATTTATACAGGATGGTACAAAAGATCAAGGGGAAATAATTGCACTGGGTTGCTGATTATTCTTTCAACTAAGTCACCTGGATTAAAAATTACTTAATGGTTTTTTGGAACTATAGAGGTACACAGTTTCAAATTTTGGAAATGAGGCCTTTGTAGTTTGATGGCTTTGATGGCAAACAAATTATCTCCTCAAGGTGTAATGATCTTGCTCGTAAGAGCATTAGTTTATGATGATCTTGATATTAGTTGCAGACATTTTCCGGTTCTTTTTATGTTTATTCATTTTTCCAGAAATCCCTTCACGTCAGTTATGAGAACTGGGACTTTTTAACAGGGAGCTGAACCCTTGGGGTTGATATTTCCATGTTTATTGAGCAAATGGGTATTTATTACTTATTTTTGAGCTCTTTATAAGGAATTACCTAACTCCTCAAAATTTTAGTGGTTAACCAAGTTTGTAACTTTTATGTGGTTGGTTGTAATGTGCTCATTCATTTAGATGGGAATAATAATGTGTTGCCATGAATTGCAGGCGATCAAGGTCGCAGTCATGCCCCTTCTGCCGTGACAGTCTCAAGAGAGTGAACTCTGGAGATCTCTGGGTATATACAGACGGCAGAGACATAATAGATATGGCAACGGTGACCAGGGAGAATCTTAGAAGGCTCTTCATGTACATAGACAAGTTGCCATTGATTGTTCCTGATCACCTTTTTGACACTTACGATTCTCACCTAAGATAGGGGATAAGTATTAAGTACATTCTGAAATCACAATATTCTGTTGTCCCTGAATGAGTAATTTTATCCCATGTCTTCTAGTTACATAAAGACCGAAATTCATTTGGCAAATTTAGGTGACAAAGAACAGCAAGGCTTTCTTCCCACTTCTTCCAAGAAGAATCCAGCCCGGGATATTAAGTGCTGGTGGGTGAAGTTGAGACAGTTTAACTAGAAGGGGTTCATAAATTGTATTTAGCACATTTGTACATGCTTGTATAGCTTGAAGTTTGCTTACAACACGGCTTTTCAACTTGCGGCTTTTCTTTGGTTGTGAGCACTTGTTAATTTGTATAAATTGTTCATTTTGGAGCTTTTAAGTAAATGCTTGTAATTCCTTGGTTGAAGCTTCAAGGTGATATATTTTGTTACTTTTTATCTCAAAAAGTATGATAAGCCAGATGAGTCAAGGCATGTTGCAGTGATCGTGGTGATCAAGATAATGATTTTAACTCTCCTTTACTCGCTGAGACTACTTTGTCTTTCTGCAGGTTGGATAAGATTTTGATGGATAACGTAAAATAGGAGTTCCCTCTTTGTCAAATTTTGGTGCCCAAGTTTTATGCATTTCTGGAGTTTTATTTGTTTCATTACGTAATGGGACTGGGAGTCTACAGAGCAGCTCTTTTGCTTCTGTTGTTTCAGCGACCATGGCAGACGATAAATAAAGAAAAGAAACGATTGTACGTTATTTTTCAAATTTGGTAATAAATTAGGAGTAAATTGTGCTGATGTGGCCGGTACGCGCAGTCGCTGTATGCTAGATTAGGGCCGACTGTAGATTCTGAAATGCGTAAATGATAATCGTCAGCAATCACATCGGAATGTCGAGAAAGCGAAAACACAAACAATTTGCTTTCAGCAGAGTTTGAAGAAAACTGACGTGAAAGGAATCTTCAAAATGGGCTCAAACTAAAAAGTGGATATTTTAAAAACTGTCTTTCTTGTTATCAAATGTTCAAGACAAAAGCTTTCAAATTGTTGAGGGTAAGAGATAATTAACAAGAATACTTTAATATTTGATTTATTTTTTGAACAATCCTTCAAATTTGGATTATTTTATAAATCTTCTGAGTTGGTTATCCTTAAAGCCCCTGCTTTGCCGATTGGTAATTTTTGTTTGCAACTTAACACCGTTTTTCTACTATACCAAACGAATTAATTTAAAGATCAATTTGGGATGTCAGCATTGTAATCAGCCCTAAATTTGGTTAAGGTGTGATCAGGTAATATTATATAGAAAGAAATATTATGCTAGGGTTGATCAATAAAAGCGAGGAAGCTTCATAATTCACATGCAGAAACATGGGGAGTTACAGAAAGGTCCTTAAAATTCTATTCAAAACCTTAATTTGGATAATTATTTTAAAGGGTATTTTAGTCTTGATATATTTATAGTGTTGGATGTTTGCGTTAGTTTTATCCAACGTTGTCCCCCACGAACATGATGGGGAAGTGTAGTCACGTTATAGCATGTAAAACAAAGAAACGTTAGAAACAGAACAGTTCCAGCTGTAAACAACATGGTCCGTATGCATCATCCATAGCGCAACTGCAAATACAACTGCAACTTGCAGGCGCACACTCACATCTACTAATTTTAGTCACTCGTTCGCTTTTTTCCCACATATCTCGCACAGACAATCTGTATTAACTCAAAAATAAAGCACACCGAACACGGGAAAGAAGAGAAAGTGGGCGGAAACGAAACTAAAAGAAAAGAAAAAGAGAGAGATGGCATTGGGGAGACAAGAGGAGAGAGAGGCTGAGCAGGAAGGAGTCATGGCGACTGACTTTTTCTGGTCGTATACAGACGAGCCTCACGCTTCTAGGAGGCGGCAGATACTCTCCCAGTACCCTCAAATTAAAGAGTTTTTTGGCCCTGATTTCTGGGCTCTTCCCAAGGTCTCTCCTTTGCCTTCTGTTAATGTGTTTCCTTTCTTCTTGGCTATGCTTCGTTGATTGGGATTTTAGATCTGAAATTTATAATGTGGGTTGTTTGCTGGGAACCTGATCTGTTGTTTTGGATGTTTGTGATTGTGATTGCGATGCTGCATTGGCCTTTAGCTAAATGGAATTCTGGGTTTTGTTTTTCATATATTTTGAGCAATTCAAATTGTTTTGCTTGTTTTTATTCTTGTTCTGATTTGACTGTTTGTTATGTATCTCCAGTGTCTCTGTATCAATTTGCTAACTTTGTATGATGAGCATCTGCTTTTTCTGTAGATTTATGGATAAAATATACATGTTGCTAATTGAATACTGTACCTAGTTGATCTCATTAGTGTTAGTCTTATTAGCTCACTTTCTGCATTTGGTTGAAGAGAGTTGTCTGCTAATATTTGAACTCAGTTCTTTCTTTAGTTTATGCAAGTTAGCTGATTGATAGCTACCGTACGTAATTCTGATCTCTTAATATTCTCATTATGAAGGCTGATTTTTTCCCCTTTCTGGCTTTGATATGCAGAGAGTTTTTCAATGGTCTGCATTGATCTATTTATTGTATAAATGTAGTTTTTGGTGATCTTGCTATTCGAAAACTGTTGGCAGTTGAAATGACTATCAGCTATAGTTGGTTTAAATTGTATTAATCTCCTCAATATTGCGGTATTACAGGTTACTGTGGTGGTTCTGCTTCAGCTTGGGACTGCTACTTTGCTTCGTGATGCAGGCTGGTTGAAGATTCTAGCGATAGCCTACTTCTTTGGCTCGTTTCTCAACCATAATCTCTTCTTAGCCATCCATGAGCTCAGCCACAATCTTGCCTTCTCCACTCCAGTCTACAACCGTTGGCTTGGAATGTTTGCTAACCTTCCTATTGGTGTGCCCATGTCTGTTACATTCCAAAAGTATCACCTTGAGCACCATCGCTTTCAAGGAGTAGATGGCGTTGACATGGACATTCCAAGCCTCACTGAAACCCGTCTTGTGACAAATGTTGTTGCAAAATCCATATGGGTTATCTTCCAACTCTTCTTCTATGCTTTCCGGCCTCTATTTCTCAAACCCAAGCCCCCTGGTTACTGGGAGTTCATTAACTTCACTATTCAAATCTCTCTTGATGTGGCCATGGTTTATTTTTGGGGCTGGAAATCATTTGCGTATTTGATCCTTTCCACATTTGTCGGGGGTGGGATGCATCCAATGGCTGGTCACTTCATCTCAGAACACTATATCTTCAACCCTGATCAAGAGACATATTCTTACTATGGCCCCCTGAATCTGCTAACATGGCATGTGGGTTACCACAATGAACACCATGATTTCCCAAGAATTCCTGGGAACAAGCTCCACAAGGTGAGGGAGCTTGCACCAGAGTACTATGAGGGTTTAGCATCATATAAATCATGGAGCCAGGTTATTTACATGTATATTATGGACAGAACAGTAGGGCCTTTTAGCCGCATGAAGAGAAAGGTGTCAGCTACAAAGAAATCTGAATAGGTGCTCCTATCTTATTTTTTGTTCTTCTTTTAGTTTAAGTGAGTTACTTAAATTATTTTTCTTGAGTACTATTGTTTGTATAATTCTTGAGGATTCAAAATTTTTATACTGTAGTTCTAGACTGAAAAGAACTGATTTAATTTTTCATCAACGTTATTTTACGGAGTTCCTTTCTTTTTGCTGCTTTCTATGGCAGATGATGAATGGTATCATTTCGTGATATTTTTCTTCTCTAATGTGGGTATTATTCTTGTGTTTAGATTCTCAGTTATAAGGAGAAAGTGTGCACTGAACAACAACACGCCATGTGGGACTTGATTAAGAATATAATCTTACTCCCCAACTCTTGAACTGAAAGAATGCTACTGGCATTTGACTCATTGGAGTTTCTCTTTACTGATCTATTTTTGATCTTCTTCCCTATTTCGGAAGTCGTGACCTGGGTTTAGTGCTTGTTCAAATCCAATAGAGTCGTGCTGAAACTATTACTCGCAGTTAAGCCAGAGCATCATCAAGGGTTGCCAGCTAACCTTTTAAGTGAATATTAAAGGTTTTCATTCTTTATTCTTCTAATGTATGGTGTGCAGTTTACCTTTCAACTAATGTCAAAACAATCTACATATATATAGATATATAATACATTAAAAGATTGCCGAGAATATTGCAAGTGATTTTAGTATCTTACAATTGAAGTTTGATGATGGTGGCATGGGATGCAATGTTGGTGTTAAATTTATTGCAGGTTCAGCATTCTTGCGTTCATTTCTCTTTACGCCCTTATGCCAAAGTTCCATTTCACATCCACATTTATCTTTAAAGCAGTAGTTAGGAAAATCGATTCGATCAAACCAAAATACACAAATCTTAACAATGTTAAAACAACTCAAGTAGTTAAGTGTAATTACTCAAAAATTGCAAATTTAGGAAAAGGAAGGTACAAAGACAGCACACGCTTCAGCTCGTTGTTAAGTTTTAGCTTCAAATTCAGAGTCGAGTTTGTTCTTATGCCTTCTACCAATGTAGCTGATGTCTCTTAATTTTACATGCCCTGTTCTTGGAAAGCTTGATCTACTCCCTTCACTTGTTTGTCTACAAATGATAATAAGAAGATTCAGAGATGTCAAAAGCCAAAAGTAAACTATGTGAAACAATACAAGAAAATTTCAAAATTAAAAGCTGAGAGAGTTCAAAATGAATCTTTACATTCCATGGATATGTGGGCGGTTTGACAGAGTCATTCTTTGCAGCAAAGCGTGGATCGCCAATGACATATGGAGGTGCTTGAACTTGGTGATTTAGGAGTGGAAGCCTGGTTGGAGGGTACTCATCATCACTGTCAGAGTTGGAATCCTGGTTTGCCCTTAGAGCCCTTAAAGCCATAGCCAACAAAGTAGAAAATCCCTAGTTGGAAAACCAAAGCATTCATGTCTTAACTTATTTAAAAACTGAAAACTGAACGCAGTTTAATTTAATCTATTTTGGACCTAATAAAATGATCATACAGAGAAGATTAAGATGACCACTGCATACGAATGAGAAACGAATTGAGAAATGCCAATTTGGATCACTGAGAGCCATCTACTGTTTTTTTCCCCTCTTGGTGGAGCAATATTACTTTATATCCTTTCATTAGTGCAATACTTATTCTCAATTTTCAAGCAACTTCAAATTTTCTGCATATTAGTAGACAGAATAGATTGATACAAAGTGATACTTTTTCTTTTCTTTTATTTATTTGTTTTGGGGGGAGAGCATTGATTTACACAAATAAAATAAATGAAATTACCTGGGCTAAGATGATCCAAATGCCTATCCATTTGAAGATATCAAAGTTAGACTTGACAAATTCTTTGAAATCATGGAATCTCCCTGTCGGATCCTCAGGTAAATCCTGATGCATACAACAGCAGGCATGGAAAGAGATGTCGGGAAACCAAGTGAAGTAACATTAATTTTCATTTTTGTTATGGGAAGAGAGAGTTTATGAAAACTAAAGGTGGTGAATTAGTATTACCTTCTCCCAGTCAGAGTTTAGCAGTATATCTGCCGCCATGGCGGTCTCCAACAGGAGAAGCAAACAGATAATCATCATATACTTTGTTTCGTTCAAGATCAACAACCATTTGAAAGCATGAAAATATTATTATAATAATAATAATAATAACTTTATATTCTAAGGCTATGATATTACTAGCTTAGAGAGGAAGCACAATGAGAAAAGGATACACAAGAAAGGCAAAACCCATTTGCACTATCAGCAGCAACATGACCCAGGCATGTTATAAGGCAAAAGCTGACACCAATCCCTAGAAAACTGTATATAAACCTGCAAATTTTATAAGTAATGCTGGTGATTACAATATATCCACAGAGAATAAAAGATTCTATCAATGAATTAACGTATAAATTTTCGTTTGATTTTTAGTGCAATTAATCATCATTTTAAATTCTTCATTAATTAAAACAAGCCGATATTTAGCCATTTTGTAGTTATCTCTTGTATTTTCTGTTGCATGCACAACCATGTGAAGCTCAAACAGTCAAATTTCCAGAGCTTGCAGAGAGAGATTTAACTCAACTATGTTAAAAAACTAGCTTCCGGTTCAAAGCATTAACTTACCAAACTAAACTAAACGAGCCAAGTAAGTGTACTTAAATAGGAAGAATCTTGAAATAAAGATGACCAATCACTTAATCTAATAAAAACACAGCTGGGAAAGAGCATACCATGGGGCAGTAGAACTAAAATCATCAAAAGATGAATCTTCCATGTCTCTGAACCAGACTCTAATCATCCAAATCCCATATAGGATCATTGCAATACCAACCATTCCCATTACCAAATTCACAGCTTTCAAGAAGGACTGCAGGCACGTGCTTGCAATTCTTGCCATTGTTACACAACAAACAAGCTCATACAGAAGAAAACCAAGGCCTTGTTTTTTCTCTTATGTATTTCAAGTCTTAAGATGTAAGCAAAAGTTGAGAATGACAAATTTCAGGCATAGGGTTACAGGGGTTTCAGTAGATATTGAAAATAACTTTACTATAACTGAATTCAGTTGAATTAAGTTGTAATGATTGATTTGTTTTGAAGGACCAAACTAAGTAACATGAAACTATAGTAATAATTATGGTCTTTTCGGTTGACAACCCGTAAGATTTTGTCTTTGTTTAAATTATGGTGCCAGGACAGATGAATATGGTTGTTTCGTCCACGCATCACATGTAATGGATGTGAGCGAGGAAACTTCTTGGAAACTCTCTGCGTGTTTTCTTACTGTTTGGCTTGGTAGTCATTTCATGCTTTGCTGGCAAACATCTGCTGCAGTGCGGAATGTTTTTTTTTTTTTTTTTGGTCGTGANACATCTGCTGCAGGGCGGAATGTTTTTTTTTTTTTTTTTGGTCGTGATACAATTGAACATCTAAAAAACAAAATATTAATAATAATGAAAGGGCTTGTAAGCAAGATCGTTGCTGTGGTGTAGTGGTTATCACGTTAGTCTTACACACTAAAGGTCCCCAGTTCGATCCTGGGCAGCAACAAATTTATTTATTTTTATTGTTTTGTATTCACAAAAATAGATTCCATGAATGCACGATTTGCATGAGTTTTCCAATTCTTCGTAAAGAAGCCACTATCGTCTCTCTCAGTTTCAACATTAAATAACTTTTTCATACGAAGTGACTGATTCTGATTTACTTATGGACTGTTTCTTCCCATTCTTTACTTTAGTAAGCGGATAGCGAGAGCCCAGAAATAAATGCATAAATATTCTGCGTGGTAATCACATGAGCATTAGCGTAATAAACAACTCCACAAAATGGCTCGATTTAATACACTTGTATCGGAAGTGTAAAGACCACAGAAACGACGAAATTAGAAGTACACTAATAGACACAAAAAACTTTCCACAGTTTCATTGTCTGTCCGTCATGATTTTACAAGGTCTGAGACCATATCATAAATAATTGGCTGACTGCCTTTCTTTCTTTGTTCTGTCTAGTTCTATAGTTTATTTCAGTGTGGATGATTTAAATAAACTTTTTACTCTTCAAATTCACGCAAGTTCCCACAGTTGGGATAATTTTAAACAGTACCTTTGTATTTTAACATAATCTCAAGTAAAAAGTAAATTTATCATTTTCATCAATAAGACCCCTGAAATTTACTTTTTTTAATCAAATACTAATTTTAACCCTTAAAATATAGATTTGCCCCTACTGAAATTTTTTTTCCTTAATT
>JANKKC010002705.1:1174-12160 GCA_026225755.1 Bursera bipinnata
AATGATTATTATTCGGTATCATCATACCCCATCAGAGGTTATAAGGTACAACAGCAGACAATTAAATTCATGCCACCAGTCTCATTTTTTGACAACGTAAATTTGTCCAGATTAAAAATTTTAATTATAAATAAATTTAAAAGAATAGTTGAATAATCTGGTGATTATAGAATAATACTACAACAGTTTATAAAGAAGGGAAAAAATTATATGATTCTTGAACTCCAGGACAATGTTATATAAATTGCATTCTGACTACTACCCTTGTTATAAACTCGTATAAACCTTTTCTTCATACCAACTGCTTTGTTATACAACTATTACATACAAATTAATATCACAATGTATATAAACATTTTAAATAACACAACAGGATAAATAAATGAAAATGAAAATGAAAATGGATGATGTGACATTTACTTTGTACACAATATTTTGTATACATAGTTTGTATTTTGTAGCATCCTTCTAACTACACAAATCAGTTTTCACAGTTAAGTTTGTAAAAAGTATTCTCCTGGACGAGACAATGAATGAAAGAGAGTGCAAATTACAACTTCCATTTTCAAGTTTGGGAATAAGAGGATTATAAAAGAAAACACTAGAAACCTGTGAAGAAACTAAATACTTCATCTAATTTAAATCGTGATTAGCTATGTAAGAAATCAAAATGTATCATTATGAACAATATGAACTGCACTCGTGGAAAAAACATGCAGTTCATATAGGGGTATTCTTAACTGGAGTTTCATCAGGAGACAAGTGCACAGAAATCTGCTTTCTATATACATTAAAAATAGCAGATGATGAAGTAAGATTGTATTAAAGGAAAAATCTTTGCACCCGGTAAGAGAAACAGAACCTACTGCCTAACGTCACTCCCTGTTTCCTCTTGAACAGGAGGAAGACTACGCTCCCGGTTCCCTCCAGCGCGAGGTTTTCTAAAATATTTACCAAGGAATTCATCTGCAAGGTCAGGATACTTTCCTCTAATTAAACTGTCAAGGCATTTGCGGTAGGAAAAGTCTTGTCTGCAGCCATCAGTGGAGACAATATAAAAGCACCTGCTATCCTGGAAACTGCTGTGCTTGTTAACCTGTCACACCAAAGGCCCTGGGTAAGCCCCTTATACAGTTTCACTTACATTTACATACAAATTATCCGCAAACACCAGTCAGCTGAGAAAAGTGACAAGCTTTTGACAAATTCAAGTTTTGCTTCAGATAAAAAACATTAAGAACCCCAAAGGTAAAGCTTGAGATGAAACAAACTTGGCATGATGGGGGAAGTATGCATCAGCTTCACTTGCCTACTGTTTTTAACCAGGAAGCAAAGATACTAAGTGGGTTATTCCAGCCTCTTGTAGTGAATTACTTTTAGAGCATTTGGATGACTTTGGTAAAGGAGATAAGGGCACAAATCTCATGGAGTTGTGCTGTTTTGGCTACGTCATGGGTGATTTGACAAGAAAGAAATAGGATGATTTTCAAAGATAGACACGAGGAAGATACTAAGTTCATATAACCACTTCCCATTGACGTCAGTTTCAAAAGCTTTTCAAGATACTATTTTTCTTTATTCACTTAAAACTGGGAAGGAGTTGTCTGACAATTAGTCGTAATTTTTAGTTGTCACTAGCTTTTCTTTTTTGAGTTGTTCAGTCTTTACTGTATAGATATTTTAGTGATCCTTTAGTTGGATGCTAAAGAGTTCCTCCACTTTTTTCCTATCTTCTCTAAAAAATTATACAAACTTATTGACATGATATATATATATATATATATATATATATATAGAAGAAAAATTCAACCCAGGTTTTTTAAAGTAAAAATAGAGAACAGAACAAACAAAGAAACAAAAGCCACTTATTATAAAAACATTAGTCAACCATACCGTGACATGATCAATGCCAGCACCCTTTTTCACTTCTTTATCTGGATGATAATTAAAGACATTATCAAGTACAAAAGACTGGTCCTCAGCCGACAGTGGATCCCCATCATTGTACCTTCACACGAGAATTTTCAATTGACAAAGATTCAAATATGATGAGAGCGCTAGAAAATAGAATACAGGAACATTGAAGGCAACGTAAAATGTTGGCAGAACTTAGGAGAAAAAGAAATAGCATCATGGGGCAACCCAGTCATGGGGAAGTGGGAAACGAAAAAGGCTAAAGTGACCAATTATTCCCTGGCATACAAGTGTAAATAACGAGTGCTGACATAAAAGCAAACTAGCTCATAAAATATTCTAACTAAGAAGGTATGTGCCTTGGCAGTCGCCTAGATCAGATTACTATCCTAATATTGATATATATTGTGTACCAGCCTATACTGTTATCAAGATAGGAGGATGAATAAAGAAAAAATAAATAAAAATGTGTAGGAGCTTAAAGAACCTACCCGGACTGGTGCAATATTTTTCTGATCGACTGCATAACTGGCTCAACATCTGAGAGAATTGCTTGCTCTTCAGATGTGAACATGTCCAAGCGTTGTCTTGTAGCTGTATACATTCCACCAACAATAGAATCAGTCACTCCAGGTGACCGAGGAGGCCAAATCTTTTTACCTTTCCAGGGGCCCCGAGGCTGTCCCCACTGATGCTTTTCACTTTCATTGCCACCTCTGTCATTTGACATACTCCAACCATTTGTGCTTGCCATCTGACTTGACTCATTTGCTTTGCTCCAACTATGCGAAACTTCTACTGACTTCTGTTGCCCCCAGACATTGTCATTGCCACCTTTGTCATCTCGCCCCCACGAACCAGCATTAGCTCCTTTCACATCTGGCCTCCAAGAACCATCATCGCCGCCTATGGCATCTGGCCCTGATGACCAATCATTGCCACCTTCGACATTTGCTCCCCGGTAACCCTCATTGCCACCTTTGGCATTTGCTCCCCAGGAACCATCATTGCCACCTTTGGCATCTGGCCTCGAGGAACCATCCTTGCCACCTTCGGCGTCCGGCCCAGATGACCAATCATTGCCACCTGTAGCATTTGCTCCCCAGGAACCATCATTGCTGCCTTTGGCATCTGGTCCTGATGACCAATCATTGCCACCTTTGGCATTTGCTCCCCAAGAACCATCGTTGCCACCTTTCGCATCTGGCCTCCAGGAACCATCATTGCCGCCTTTGSCATCTGGCCCTGATGACCAATCATTGCCACCTTTGGCATTTGCTCCCCAGGAACCATCATTGCCACCTTTCACATCTGGCCTCCAGGAACCATCATTGCCACCTTTGGCATCTGGCCTTGAAGACCAATCATTGCCGCCTTGGGCATCTGGTCCGGATGACCAATCATTGCCGCCTTTGGCATCTGGCCCTGATGACCAATCATTGCCACCTTTGGCATTTGCTCCCCAGGACCTATCATTGCCACCTTTGGCACATGGCCCCCAGGATCTGTCATTGCCACCTTTGACATCCACCCCCTTAACTGATGATGGCTTTGCTCCAGATGACCCCACATTTTCAAAC
Organism: Bursera bipinnata; assembly: GCA_026225755.1. Classification (NCBI taxonomy): domain Eukaryota; kingdom Viridiplantae; phylum Streptophyta; class Magnoliopsida; order Sapindales; family Burseraceae; genus Bursera; species Bursera bipinnata. Next base: position 4,669 of record JANKKC010002705.1, read on the forward strand.
TTATCTTCAGTCTTTGCCTCCCAAGAACCTATGGTATTCCAACCAGATGATTGACTAGCCTTTCCTTTAGGAGCCTGGTCATTCCACTCAAAAGGCCCCCTAGACTGGTCAAGTAGTGTTTGCTCATCATTTTCTCTTGATTCAGGTTCATCCCCTATGAATTTTCTTGCCCAAGAACCAGAGGAATTCACATTCTTTTTCCCCCAAGACGCTGAAGCATCCACCCGGTCACTGGATTTCCTAGAATCCTCCTGCGCTTCTGAGGATAGAACTTCTTGTGTTCCCCAATCTGACCATGATTTTACTACAGCTTTCTCTGATTTTTCAAATTTATCTTCAGCTCTCTTTCCCCAAGATGCATCCCAACTGCTGGACTTGGAACCTTCCTGGTGCGATCTTCTACCAGGGCTATCTTGGGTTTCAGCTTTATCCTTACTCCAACTACACCATGCATTGATAGTGACCCCATCCCCACCTCCACGTGATGCATCATCATTCAATAGTGAAACTTTTTCCCATTTCATACCTTCTTGCTGATTGTTACTATCCTCAAAGACAGGCTTATCAAAACTAGAGTTCTCTGGGGACAAGTTCCAGTCCTCCATTTCATCTTCCTGAAGATAATCAACTTCTGCACCTAGACAACCAGTACTTGACTCCTCTACACCAGTACTACTTCCCACCATGTGAAGGAAATTATAAACATCTATTTTCTCCTCTTGATTGAATCCCACCTGAAAAAAAATAAAAAATTAAAAGTAACATATGAAGAGAAATTGTAAATTGTATAACATCACAGGGCGGCTGGATATGTGCCATAAGAACATCATGATACGTAGAGACATACCATTTTTGGGTCCCAAAGAACATCAAAGCGTGACCCCGTACCAACAGCCACGTTTTTACCCCAGGAACAAGAAGCAACCGCGCTTGATAAGTTATCAACGTGACATTTCTCAGCAGCTTTCTCAAAACATTTCCTGGGCGTCTACACAACCACATAGATCGAAATTAGTTTAGAAATTAATTGCAATTCATCCACAAGGAAGATTCTGATTTAAAATATCTAACAAAGAAATTACTTACAAACAATGTTGCTTCTGTAAATGGTACTTGGACATTAAATGAGCGTGATAAAGCTTTGTAACCACCAGAATTGAACCCAACCAAATTTCCAGCACATGTCATACTGTTCGCTAAGAGAATGAGATGCTCTCTGCGAATACCTTTGGCGACCATAGTCACTGAGGTGGAAAGGCGCTGCAAAATCAGGCACAAAGTTCAACCCTTGTTAGATCTGACAGCCATTGGAGAAGTGGAGAAAGAAATAAACTCTGACACCTAGTATTATTTTAGCAAAGATAATCAGGTGTTTCATCTTTCATCGATTGCAAAGTAGTACGTCAAAGATATAAAACTTGACAGGCTGTTGATTAAGTTAAAGAGGGTAAAATAACCAGAAGAAACCACAAACCATAAGGTATAACTTAGAAAAGAGAAAAGAGAAAATATATATAGTGTCTATTTACATTATGTAATGTGCCTGAAGTATGTGTTTCTTACTTGGCAAAAATTAAACAAAGTAAATTTATAGTGCAGGAAAAGGTCAGAACAGTCTATAATTTCCTTATTTTTTTTGAAAGTAGAAAAAGAATATCATGAAAGTCATAAAAAGATACAAAGAGTGGACTAGAAGTCCATGGGGACGTCAAAAACTATCCCAAAGAAGATAAACATTATTCATTATGAGAAGCACAAATTATCATTATCAGAAACACATTTAAACAGACAGCTTGAGCAAGCAATAAAGCATTACTCATATATTAGGAAAGCACTCAAGAAACTTTACAAAAGGAGTCAAAAGAACAGTCCACATTCAAAATGAGTGAATTACAGAAAGGTAATTCCTTCATACCTGAATTGCTTGTTCGAATGCACAAGAAACCCCAAGCAGTTCCTGAACTTGCTTAATTGCATATGGTACAGAACGCCTGGTATCAATTAGATGTAATACAGGAAGACAGGAGTCCAGGACTATCCTCCAAGCATCACCACTTTGCTTGACAACTGACTTCTCAAGAACAATATCAAGAGCTAATTCACCCTTTTGAGTCTTGCTAGGGTTCCTAATCCATGTTGTTGTCTCTGGACTAATCCATACAATATTTGCAGAGCAAATCCGAGGGTCACCTGTCCATTAAAGACACAGAATCTATCAACATAAATTGTTGACACCATGGTATCTTTTATGTATTACTGGATGGTATATAAACCATAAGAAACAAAATACTGAATGTAAAAATTTTGAGAAGGTAAAATGTTAAGGGCTAAGGTAATCAAACAGGCTGAAAAAATTGGTAAAAAAAATTATTTCCATTCTTTCAATGCTCATATCCCTCAATCAACCAATTGCTCTCCAAAACATCGCCTATTCAATATTAAAAAGAGAGAACATAATGACATACTGCCACGAAAACAAAAAATGAAAATGAGAATAGCATTTTCATATCTTTGTTGATAAACGGATTAATTTTAACATAAAAATATAAAAGAAATTGAAAAGTGATTGAAGATAAAGTTTCAAGCTCAATCATAAAATTTGGTGCTTCTTTAATTCAGGTCCTTCCAGATTTGTGATTTTTTGGTCTAAAAATTTAGTGAACCATTGCAAAACATAGAAGTCATGTTAAGTTTTACACTCTCCTAAAAGCTCAAACTTATAGGTGCGGGTTCAACATTAGTTTTATGCATCAATACACCCCCTCACGTGCAAGAGCCTCACATATATGCATGTGGACCAGATATCACAAGCCTTTTTTGGGTCTTAAAAGTGGGCTAATATATATATATATTTTTTTAATTTGCATCATAGGGATTCGAACTTGGACCGTTCAATCACTATAACTCTGATACAATGTTAAGTTTTTCACTCTCCTAAAAATTCAAGCTTGTAGGTGTGGGTTCAACATTAGTTTTATACATCAATAAGTTCTGAGGCATAAACTACAAATTTACTCCAATGACACCAAATTCTCATTATCTATTTTGTTCTATCAGTTTTTTCTGCACGAAAAACTGGAATCAGATACCATAAGGCACATTTACTTATGAAAAGTACCTTTGATTATTGTTTCCAACAGAACTGGGTAAATCATGTTGGAAAGGATATAGGTAATTTTATCTAATTGACCCGCACTTGAGTCTGGGAGAAAAAACATCAAGCACGGAATGTTGACACATTCATCCGCACAAGATTGTTCAAAGGAGCAGCATTCGCTGCAAAAAAGAAGAAGCAGATATCAGATAGTTGATGCACTTATGGATTTTATAACACATGAAGAGTGATATGCAAAGTAGCAGAAAATATTGAGTAATAAGCAAGTACAAACCACAGACGAGGAAGGTAAATGCATATGAAAATGATAGTGTTATGTCATCTAAACAACATTAAATCCAACATAAAACGTAAATATAAGGAGTCACAAGTATGAAGTGGACTAGATGTCCACAAAGATAGCAAAAATATACAAAAGCCAGAACCTTCCCCAAAATAAACCAGAATCAAATGCATAGAGGCTTTATGAACAATAGAAAATATTACTGTTTAAGTTCATACTGCAAACACAATTACAAACAAACCAAACTAACCTGACAGACAACATGGTACTCTTAAAATGATGAGCATATTTCTTCAGTTTTTTCTTTTTGCAGCATAATTTGACAGTTTCTTGGCATCTCTGAAGAATCTCATTCATGCTAAGTTCCAACTCATTTATCAGCATCTGTTTGAAAAACTTCTAATCAATCTGGAAAAATAAATAAATAAATAAAGAAGAAAAGTAACAATGACTTAATAACAAATGTAATAACCTCATTGAGATGAATATGAGCAACAAGGCCTGCATCATTTCCAAAATTGTCTGTTACAGTTTGGTAGTTCTTGTATCTGTAAGCAAGAAACAAAGAAATTAAAGTAAGAATTACTTTAGCAGTTCCACTATGAGTTATAACTGTGCTCAAGATCTTCTAAAAAATAAAAAATAAAATAATGATTCAACTAGAAGTTTATCAAAGAGAGAGTCAAACATCAATTACACCAATGATCTTAACAGGTTATTCAAAAGGGATAGGCTATTATAGCTTAATTTTTCTGACTTAATTTCTCATACTCATTCATAACCATTGATCCACTACAATCCAATGGTTAGAAAGTTGTTGAGTTGGCATCATAGATGATTACCTTTTAATTTTTTTCATAACCATTGGATTGAAGTAAACAATGGTTGTTGATAAGTGTAAAAAATTAAGTCAAAAAAATTAAGTTACAACAGTCTGACCATAAATAAAATGATAGTCAAGCAACAATTTTAGCTCAAAATCGAACAACCCAGATTGTACAATTCCATTGATAAACAAATAGTACCATAATCCTACAAATCAATACTTTTTTTTTAATCTCACAAACAACTCTAAGACCTATACAAATATGGAAAAGAATAAAACTACATAGCAAAGACAAGTCATAATTGATAAAGAACAAATAACTAACAAACATATGCAGGCAAATGCATATGTATGTACGGGTTTGTGTTACAGAAGAAAAGCAATATGATTGTAACAAAAAAAACATACTCAATCAAGAACTTTACTGCAATATCCTTAAGACTGAATCTTTTTAACTGATTTTTTACTATGTAAGCAGCATGTTCTCGGCAGTACTTCCTCCCACAACCACAGTCATTCAAGTATAGAATTACACGGCGATCAATTAGGTCGTTCTTGAAACTGACTTTACAAAGCAGTATTTCCTGAAAAATAATAATAATAATGAAAATTTATTAAGGAAATTTTTACATTTTTAAGGAATAAATGGAAACCACATAGTTACGAAGGCATGACAATTTTTTTTATGTATATAAGAAACTATATTTCATTTTCAGCAGTGAAAAACTATGTACCTTCATCAGCTCCCAGGAGGAATTGCTACTTGGAGAAGAATCAAGAACTGCCTTATAGGCAGGATTTGACATGGCAGTTGCAGCAAGCACACCAACAGGTTCACCAGCAGGGAGTAAACTCTGAGACTTACTTCCTGCATCTACCCCATATTCAAATTGGATGATGGAATTGCTACAGACATTTCTAACTGTGCCATCATAACAAATAACAACATCACGAAGAACAGCCATCAGGTTCTTGAATAAGGTTCCAGGTTCAGACAATCCCCTAGATGAGCGGACAATAACTTCTCGACTTGAAATAGAATGAACCATCTCCTCATATGGATCTAAACCATGAAAAAAGCATCCCTTGATTAATCCATACTTTGCAGATGGGTAATCAACATCCAAAGGGTATTTGCTCTGAAAATGAGAAGCAACATCCTCAACCAGAGTCTTTGAATAGAATTTCCCCCTATCCGAAAGCTGCAGGCCCAGGAAGCCAGTTTGCTGCACTACCTTGCTAACAGCTGAATCACTCTTGGAATCTATTAAATTACCCAGTGCAGAAGACTTTAAGATAAAATTTGCAACCGGAACTTTTACATTCCGAATGTCCCTTTCAACTTGCAACTCCACCAGTTCATTGTTTGTGGTTCTTAAGTGATAAAGCAAAGGAGAAATATCCTGAATATCCTCCTGAATTCTTTGCAGAGCAGCCTTGGATATGGAAAAATCTTCCAAACTGACACTAAAACCCTCAACAAACAAATTTTCCATAAGCAAAGGCTGTAAAGAATCAAAGAATTTTAAAACCTCGAGGGGACCCTTCTCAAAGAAAATAGATGTTACAATCTCGTTAATGAGAGACTGTATAATGTCCCTACTATAATCAACTTTCAATACCTCACTTTTCCTAATCAAGTATCTGTCACCACAGCAGTCAAAGCAAGCAGGCAAAACAGTCTGTAGCATCTGCAAAGCAGTCAAATGTGAACCAGAATAGTGACCCTTCAACAAAGCAGGAGGTGGCAAAGGGGACAAGACAAACATTGCCAATTGCTGTGCAACTGTTTTCTTCAACAGAAACTTCTTAAACATGACTTTTAGTGACAACAATGAATCAGTGGCCAGTTGCAAATTGAGATTGCCACTATGAGAACTAAGCAACTGTTTCTCCACTGAGAAAAGCTCAGCCACTTCTGCTTTTGCAGCAAGGGACTGGGGATAGAACAAGTGTATACAATCTCCATCAAAATCAGCACTCAATGGGCCACAGATAAGAGGGTTTATCTTGACTGTGTGATCATCATGAACATACACAGAAAGTGCTTGCAATGAGTGCTTATGTGTGGTGGGTGGCCTATTGATGAAAACGGTATCCCCATCCATAATGCGACGATGTACCACTTGCCCTGGTCTTAGAAATGTGTGTCCCTTGGAACCCTCCCTAAGTGAATACCTGAATGAACCATCCCCATAGGTCAAGCACAGCTTGTTATCCACCAGCTCTTGAAGATACTTCATGTTGTGCTCATTAACCCTCTCCTCAAATGTAATTCGTTGAGCAATTTCAAATGGGATGCCGATTTCATTAACCCTTTTATATGTGTCACCAGTTATCACACTGCGAGAAGAGAATCCTGACCCCTTCCTAATAAATAATGTCCTCATTTTCTCAAGCCAAGCCTTCGTTGAAGAATTTGAATCTTCACTAACCCCATATCGTGCATCGATATCACGGGATGCTTTTGCAGTACCCCTAACTTCCAGATATTGTCCAACTGCTAATTGCAAGTCATTAGCTTCAACTTCTTGTGACTCAAAATTTGGTATTCCTGACCTTGAACTTTTAATAATCTCAACTTGCCTCAGGACTTTCTTTAGCATCGACAGGGAAAGATCCTGAAGTCCAAGAAGGCAATAAGTTACATCCTGAGTTTAACAAAGAATAACACCTAAGTACAGACACAAGCAACCTGATTTGCTCATAATTTGCTTACCGAAGACATGACGCTAACACCATCAGAAACATCTGGCACTGACAAACAGTTTGGTGGGACAGGCAAAAATTCCAGTATATATCCATCTTGAGGAAAATAACCTTTTCCAGCAAGCCTCTTTCTAGTCTCTGCGGGAATTCTTTTGAGAATTTCCTTCACCTGTGAGTCATTGCCCCACCACCAAAAAAAAAACACCACTTAAACTTAAAAAAATAATAATAATAAGAAAATTGAAAAAATAAGAACACATAAAAAGGAGCTACTTTATCTTAGCAAAATTACATTAGTGAATGGAAACAATCAATGAACATAGGGTCACATCAAAATAAATTCAGAAGTCTAACTCGTTTGCATTATATCATATTAGTTCTGAAGTTCATAAGCTTCATAACTGAAACCATTTTCCAAAATCTATTTTAGCAAACACATAATACAACCAATAAACACAGTGTGAACCAAAAAATCTTATGAAATCTAGCTAAATTGAATGACATCATTTCAATTCAGAAGTTTCAGAACTACAGTATTCAACAAAACCATCAGGCCAAC
>JANKKC010002720.1:0-10090 GCA_026225755.1 Bursera bipinnata
TTTGCCCATTGTTTATTTTTTTATTGTGTTATTTCCATTTCAAATTTATGCTGCGGGAGTCTATTTCATAACAGCAAATAGCCCTCAAACACCACAAGTCTTTGTCTTCTTTCAAAAATTTTGGTAAAATTTTTAGGCTTATGTTGATATCGAACAAAGAAAATTGCTGTGCACCAAATAAATCATTTGATTGATTTTAGCTGTGCACAATTATGTAGTCTTCTAGGGCTCCAAGTCGCATAAAGCATTCTCTTTTAAAAATCTTATGTGTAAGCAATTCTAGATAACATGCTACTTTGTGTATATAAAGTGTTTCAATATCCATGCAGCATCAACGCAGCCTAATTTAATTTTTCTTGTCAGATCTAAGATGCCTCTAGTTTCAACTGCAAAGAAAATAATGCTGAAAATAAATGTTCCAACGAATAATTAAGCGTAATGCTAATGTTCCAGTCGCCCTTACCTACTAACATTAGCATATAAAATTGCATTCTATCTTCGATGGGAACAATTATAATAGGGAATACAATGAATCTGCACATCATTTAAACAGTTAAGGGTTTTGTATCCAATGCAGTACATAACATGCTAAGAGGACAATCAAAAGAGAGATACCTATGATTGTGTCTGGCTTTGAATAGAAATAGTACTTGAAAACATTATGATTTTTCATCAGAGCATTTGAAGATTAAAATGAGGAGAATCCAACTCAAACAAAACAGGCTATGTCCAAAATATCAGGAATCAATTGAACCGAAACTCATTCCAGATAACCAAGATTATTTATTTTAATTAGGCAAAATAAACAAAATTTAAAATTGGACGAAGCATGGGTTCATGCAGCAACTTTCACTAAGTGAGGTCCAGTCATTAAGATGATCACTCAAAACTAAATATTGGAAGCACTAAGACAACACTTTCATGTAAATTCTTAAATCAGATGACACTAGAAGGTTGCTAACTGAGCGATAGCACAAAATCGGAGTATAGCTGGATCTCGTGAAGAGGACATGCAGTTCAAACAATCTTCCACATGTGTCAAAACATTGGCGACCATGTCATTCAAGCATTCTACTGCCTTGACTGAGTTTTCCTCATACTTTAAGTCCTGCGAGTGCAGAAATAAACTTAAGAAAGTCAATTAGAACAGAGAAGCCAAATAATAAGTCACATACATGCTCTTGCTATGTTTTCAAACTCATAACCTCCAATCCTATGGAGACTGAAGTAAATAAAAATTTACATCATTAAAAGTTAAAGTGAGTAGTTAAAGCAGCAGGTATAACTGAAAATAAGGATAAAAATGTAAAAGAGAATACACCTCAAGTTTGTTAACATATTTACTCCAGATCTCACGAGGCCAAAACCTGTCACTAATATCTTCCAGATAATCTTGAATGATATTTCTTTTCTATGATTAGTAGATTCGTATGGTCAAGCATTAGCATCAAATACAAAACAAAGGTTGAGGCTGTTACAGAACATATCAGTTGTTACATATAACAATACCTGAAGAAACACACCCATTGAATTGGCAAGATTGTCAGTAGCCAAATCTTCCTTCCCAGAGGCATGTAAAAGGTTACACAGACCTAATCCAACCAGTCCTGCTTCATAGTGGCAATATTCATCATAGTCGTCCACTGTTTCTACCTGAAAGATGAGGAGAAGATTCATTGGCTCACGGCTCACTTATTATACTTTTGGTCTATCTATACTTTAAAATTGGTTCAAGTAGCTCAAAAGTTAAATCTAATACAGGGGGAAACAACTTCAGGGAGTTCAAGAATATTTCACCTCTTCAATAACAAAAGCTTTGATTTCCTACAACGCAATTATCCCAAATGCCACCTAATTCATACGCATTTACAACCGTAGCAATAATCGGGGAATAGAGCTCAAACAATGTAGGTGATGATCTTTTGAGGAAATTCATCAGATGTTTTCCAAAATTTTCAGATAATTAGACGTTGTTGAACTATTTATCCAACGTCTATGTTATCAAATCTTGACAGAAAAAGCATAAAGAAGTTGCCAAACTATATCTTGATCGTAAACGACCATTAATAGTGTTATGAACTTTCTTTCCCTTTTCAGATAAAATGAATGTTCCACTTTTGTTGAGTTGGAACAGGGTGATTTGACACCGCCGCAATTTGAAATTTATGCAGAAATAACATCTAAGTATCAATAATATATGGACAATTTACTCTGAAATGCACATTATTCACATACCTTCTTGCAAATAAACTTTGCCATCCCTACACCCATTCGCCTGGTAACATCCTGAATTGCCTCCTGAGAACTGCACAATGTGAATCACTCGGTACAGGACTGTGTAGCAAAAATGAAAATCGCAAATTTCATTCGAGTATGCAAACAGTTACAGCAAGTAGCTAAACCTGTCTTTGGATGAATTCTACAACATCAATGAAAAACAACAAGGGGAAAGAGGGGAAAAGGGAACACATAAACAGTTTCTCATTGACTCCTTGTTGGATAATTAAGAATGGATATGAATATGTACACAAGATCTTCCAATCACTTATAGCTAGGCAGAAGCACTGACAAGAAACTAACCCTGGCCCAGGCTCCAGAAAAGCAGTTGAAACTTGATGAAACTGGTCCATGAGAACTTTGTAATTCTTCCTTCCATCTAAACAAAATAAAGAACTAAAATAGGCAAGGTGACCTTTTATACATATATATATATATAAGAAGAAACTGCATAAATTTCAAATGATAGTCCAAATCATGTGCAAAATATACAAACAATACAAGGTGATTCGAGCTATCAAAGCACTCACATGAAAAATGACATTCACGATCATACACATTATGATGAGAAGCCATCAAAATAGGCACTTTAACCTCTGTAGGTAGGCTTGTATCATCCTCTGTAATAGAAAGCCATCAGAGGACGAAAAAGTACATTTACCAATATTTTGAATAAAATACATTGCAGCAACTGAAGGAGATATGCAGGAAAGATTTAAAATGCAACCAGATTAAAAAAAAAAAAAAACCAAAATTATAAAATATTTTGCAAAATAATTATATTTTCAAAAAATTTGGATACGATAACCACTCCTTGACAGGGCTTTTTGAAGAGCTATCGAGTAAAAAAGATCCCGTAGAATTAGTAAAAGTGCGTACAAATTGGTTCGGATAATTATAATTTTTTGTACAACCATAATTACTAAAAAAAGGATGATAATAAATTATTTATTCTCTTTCTCCTTCCTAGTAACACTTTTTTTCCTCTCCTCTTAAATGATTTTATGTTGCATATTATCTATTCATATCCCAGAGCTAAATACAGCGAGGTTCGACAAGAACACTTCGTTGCTTCTTCCAATAGTAAATATGTCTTACACTTTAACCATGCGATGTCTTGGATAGAAGACAGAAAATGATGTTCGATAGTTTGATATCTTGGAAAAGCATTAGGATTCTCTCCTTATTCTTGGGAAAAATTATCATACAAACCAAAACAAGAAAATTTCATATCAGCATTATTCTAAATCATTTAACATATGTATTGACTATCAGTGTATATGGGGGCTAGTGAACTTGCTCTGATATCCATGCACTTGTTCTGTTAAATTAAGAAGAAGTCAACAAAGTCTGTAAAAAAAAACAAGAAATAAAAAAAAAAAAACTATAGAGGCTTTTCAAAATTAAATTTTTGAAAAAAGTGCACTGTAATTCAGATGTGGAATTGTAAAGATGTTGGTTATGATATATAAATTTTAAAAAAAAGATTTAAAAAGCCCCTATAGTTTTAGTTATGCATACAAACACCCCTATACTCTTTAAAAGAAAAAAACTAGCATGAAATAAATTTCTAACTAAAATGGGGCGTAGGCTAACATAGCAATTCCCTTACGGGCATGGGCCAAATGTATTCAAGTATTATCAGCAAAAATGCAGGATTCTGAACATCCCAACAATGATTTCATCATCGCCAAAGTAAGAAAAGCAATTGAGGACACACAAACATGTGAATATATAGGAACTTCTTTCACTCTTTGAGTATCGGGACACGTCCAGAAGAGGATTCCATACATGGTTCCAGAGGCACGCAAACAAAGCCATGTTTGCTTCATCTTCACTTCATGCTTATACACCTGCAGGGCTGGGCCCAACTTCTTTTACGGGATCGGCTTCTACGCATCCGACTTAGCCGGAATCAAGCCCGATGAAGTTCTATTCGTCAGAGCCCGCCGCCTACCTGGGACCTAGGGATCGGATTCTTTGTACTATATCTGATATTGAGATAAATCTTTCTTGGCTATTCCCACCACTCATTCAACTCACTCCTGTATACTAGATTTTTTGTTTCAAAAACTGGCGGGAAGCAGCTCAGTATGCGATCGCGCGCTGGAAGTCCTATCACACCTAAGGCCAACTTCAATTCACCAAACCAAGGTCCATTTTCGTCATTTTATTCCCACCTGGTGGACACGTGTCCTCCATTGTTATTTTTTGAGTATTATATTAACATGTGTAAGTGTAGACTTCACAATTGGGTTATAAAATGTTTTTCTCTTACGAACCATTTTTTTTAGGTGAAGTCTATCCAACGTAGAGCAAGCAGCACGCTGAATAACACAAAAACGTCCGCAATAATTTAAAAGAATAATAATGATAAGCCAAGCTACCAACTAACTCAACTACTTAATTTGAATTTTTTTTTTTTTTTTTTTTTTTTAACTTAGATTCCTACNACTTAATTTGAATTTTTTTTTTTTTTTTTTTTTTTTTAACTTAGATTCCTACTCTCTCTTCTTGTTTTGCTTGCGTTTGATTTTGAGGTTCTTGGGTGTGGGCAACGCGACGGAGAAAACTAAGAGCGCGTTAGTGTTTAGGAAATGACTATTATACCCTTAATAATATATTATGAGTTATTCATTGCCCTATATGCATACAGAAAACGCCAATCTCATAAATTTTATACGGTGAGTTTTATGCTCATAACAGTGATGTGATGTTTGGTTATGTCATGAGTTATGATCAAGTTCTGTTCATACTGACCTGGAGGGAAATTGATGTAAGTTGTCATTGTGCAGCTGTTTGTCATATGCTGCTTATCGCTGAAGCTGATGTGGAACTGAGTTTGCCAGTGGGTGACTCTCTGTTGGTTACAAAGGTTAGAAGCATAGTTCTCATATTCAACTTCTGTGCAGATTTTGCCTTTGTTTCTGTTTTGCTGTTGCACTCAAAGCTGGAACCTATCCCTGACAACTTTTTGACATGCAGAAATATGAGAAAATAACTAAATTAGTGGGGTACCTTGGCATTCAACAAAATCCTAATTCTTTTTTTTTTTGTTTCGTCAGGATGCAGTATACATTATTAAGATGGAAAATCGCTTATCAGAACGAACGTCACTCATCAAACACTCGTCTACTCGTCTGATATATACTTCAGTGTTTCTAAACATTTAGCAAGAAAGTTATTTTTATTTTTAAGACTACAACTTAACTAGAAAATCAAAGAAAATATTGAATTTGTTATAAATCAGAAGAGTCTCCTCTACTGTTGTTGTAATTAACCATTTGACATGTGATACACTTGCCCAAATTATCTCTTTGTTCATGTTGATATATGAATGCCTTTCATATATTATCTATTTGCTTGTTTGTTGTTTATTTTGTGCATGGAAGTGCTCGGACTTTCTGGTGGTGGTTGTTAGTACTTTGTTGATTATGAGTGAACTTTTTCTGTTCAGTTTTTTCTTTTCTCCTTGATGTTTCACAAATTTAGCCTGCACTATAAGGTACCGATTAAGTGTTTGATGACTTTGGGTTGCTTGTTGCAGCAAGTTGGCTAATTTTTATCAACAATTGATTCGAAAATGCTTTTATAACCATATCGTATATGAGGGTATAATATCTTTGCGTGTAGCATGAAAGCTGAAACAAGATCAATTTACTCTGCCAAAGCATAATGAGAGTTTCTGGTTACTCAAAATTTTATAATTATGGTTTCTCCGACGTTAAATCCTAATTGCATAATGTATATTTCGCATTTATATTCCTAGAGATGAGGAAATATAATTACTATCTTTGTGTTTCGCGTCCACATTCTTATTCAACTCCATCTTTGATAATGAAATGGATATCAATACATTTGGTTTACTGGTAAATTGCAATAATGAACAAAATCATATTCCAACTATTGGTTCTGGTTAGTGCTCCGTTAAGATGCAATGACAAGAAGAAATAAATTATATATTATGCGCAAAAGTAATTAGCTTTACAAAAGTTTCATCAATTAACTCCCCCGCCTTTATTTATTTATTTTTTTTTATTTTTTATTTTTTGTAGACTGTTTGTGTTCTTTTGGTGCCTTATTATATAATGCTAACAGAATTTCTCTAAACAGAAGACATAATACTCAAAAGGGGGTGGATGATTTATTTGTATCAGGAATCTCTTGTCCAGATACAGAATCCACCATTCCCATTATAATATTGTATACGCACACAAAAAAAACAACACAAACCATGGGCATGGCATGGACCATGGTGTTCAGGCAGTATTAAGAGTTCAAGAAGGCCACAATCCTGTACAAAGAAAATAAGGCGTTTGATGGGGAAGGAGAAATAAAGACTATATCCTGATAGAAAATTTTCAAGTATTCCAGTAACAGAACTTACACTAGTTATTTAAATGGCTAGCAGACAGATACGAGAAAAGGATGGCCAAGATGCTGAAAAGTATGACAATCTGCAAGATAGAGCATGATTAGCAAATTATTCGTGGAAAAACAACACTGAGTCTACAACTTAACAAAAACTCACCATTGTTGAATGGTATCTTGGCTCACTTTGAATTGTGTAAGATCTCCTGGTGGAATTGATAAAAATCGTCAGAAAAAAGGGCATAAAGAGATCCGATTGACAGTCAATAAAACATTTTATTGAAGACCTTTTGTTTAAGACTCCAGAATCCTTGCAAGCTTTCTGTATTGCTTCAACCCTGCTGATCATTTTTGTTGCCTTGGGATCATTCTTGTTGATCTACAACAGCCACAACATGTTTTAGTTAGTGAAACCAAAATTTCACAAGAAAAGTTTGCAAAGATGCACAAAGGTATAGAAGGTTGGTGAAAATTGAAAGAATAATCACTGAAAAAGTTGTTAACAGCTACAGAAAACTTCAGTTACTACTGCTAGGATTAATTTACAACTGCAGCATCTGAAAGGTTGCAAGGGAGGCGAAAAATACTCATTAAATGTGCTAATTATGGTCATTTCATCACTTGACTTGCACGCTAATATATAGAGTTTACATCAAACCTTGGTCTTCAGCATACAAGAAAATTCATAGAAGGCACCATAGACATCATCCATTGTTTTCGTTCGATCAATAACTTTAGCAGTGAGACCTAGAAACATAACCACAATAAACACACCAAAGAAGGGGTTAACACAAGACAATAACATGCAGAATGTTAGAAGTCTCCATAAATAGGCGGAAAAAATAATAAACAAAAAAAATTAAGGGAATGCTATACAACATGCTTGGAAGGACAGACTAGTTGGTGCGCAAACAAATTTCTTAGTGCAAAAATCAGCATTAGCCGAAAATTCGTACAAAAATTATTTTGGAACATCTATCTCATTTGCTTTTCATAATAAATTTTTGATCGATTTTCGCTGTGCCCAATCACATGGTTTCATCTTCTAAGGCTCCAAAGTCACATTTAACATCATCTTTTAGAAATCTTGTGTGTAAGCCATTCTAGATGACATGCTATGTAGTGAAAATAAAGTATTTCAATATCCATGCAACATCAACACAGCCTAAGTGAACTTTTCTTGTCATGTCTAACATGCATCTAGTTTTAGCTGCAAAGAAAATAATGCTCAAATATCTTACCACGCCTCATTTTCACTACACCCCGGAAGACTTCAATGTTGTTGTAGCATAATGCCAGTGTTCCAATTGCCATGATCTAGTGATAGTAGCACATTAAATTACATACAATCTTCAATGGAAACAATTATAATAGTGAATACAATGAATTTGCACATGATTAACGTAAGAACTGTTGAGGATTGTGTATCCAATGCAGTATAGCATTCCATGAAGACAATTAAAAGAGATATACCTATGATTTTATCTGGCTTTGGATAGAAACATTACTTAAAAACATCATGAGTTTTAACATTTGAAGGTTAAAATGAGGAGAATCCAATTCAAACAAACAGTCTAAAACTCATTCCAGATATCCAAGATTATTTAGTTTAATTAGGCAAAACAAAAAGAAGATATTAATAGTAATAATAATAATAAATGGATGAACGATGGTTCAATGCTGCAACTTCAGCAAATGAGGTCCTCCAGTCACTGAGTGAATCACTCAAAATTATGTTGAAGCACTAACTCAATACTTTCAAGCAAATTCTTAAATCACATGACAACAGTAGCTTGCTACCTGAGGGATAGCACAAAATCGGAAGTT
The DNA here is from genome assembly GCA_026225755.1 of Bursera bipinnata. NCBI lineage: Eukaryota > Viridiplantae > Streptophyta > Magnoliopsida > Sapindales > Burseraceae > Bursera > Bursera bipinnata. The sequence goes on from JANKKC010002720.1 coordinate 8,476, forward strand.
AGATGGATCTCGTAAAGCAGACATGTAACTCAAACAGTCTTCCACATGTGTCAAAGCATTGGTGACCATGTCATTCAAGCATTCTACAGCCTTGACTGAGTTTTCCTCATACTTTAAGTCCTACAAGTGCAAAATAATTTTTTAAGAAAGTCAATTAGAACAGGGAAGCCAAACAATAAATCACATATATCCTATTGCTATATGTTCATACTCATAACCTCCAATGGAGGCTGAAATAAAATAAATTTACATCATTAGAAGGTGCATTGCGAAGTAAAAGAGGAAGACATAAGTAAAGATAAACATGTAAAAGACAATACACCTCAAGTTTGTTAACATATTTACTCCAGATCTCACGAGGCCAAAACATTCGCGACTTTGGTATCTCATTAATATCTTCCAGATAATCTCTAATGATATTTGTTTTCTGTAACAGTAGATCCATATTGGTCAAGTATTAGCATCAAATACAAAACAAAGTTTGAGGCTGTTAGAGAACAGATCAGTTGCTATATATATCATAACAATACCTGAAGAAACAAACCCATTGAATTGGAGAGACTTTCTGGAGCCAAATCTTCCTTCCCAGAGGTGTGGAAAAGCTTAGACAGACCTAATCCAACCAGTCCTGCTACATAGTGGCAATATTCATCATAGTCGTCCACTGTTTCCACCTGCAAGATAAGGACAAAATTCATTGCTCACCTATTATACTTTGGTCTATCTACACTTTAAAATTGGTTCAACGAGGTCAAAAATCTAACCTCGGCTGAAACATAGTTGTAGGAGATCAATGAGATTTCACCGGTTCACAAATAAAACCTTAGATTTCTACAATGCAATTTTATCAAATGCCACCTAGTTCATATACATTTACAACTGTAGCAATAATAAGGGAATAGTGCTCAAACAATGTAGTTGATGATCTTGAGAAAACCCGCTAGATGTTTTCTAAAATTTTCAGATTTATAGACTTTGATTAACTAGTTATCCAACATCTTACCATCACATGTTGACAAAAAGTAGAAAGAAGTTCCCCAAGATTTTGACCATAAACTACCATTAACAAAGTTATGAACTTTATTTTTCTTTTCAGGTAAAATCGGTGTTTCACCTTTTAGATGAGTTGGAGTAGGGGGATTTGACAGCATCATGGTTAGGAAATAAAGCATAAAAAACATGCAAGTATCAATAATTTAAGGACTGTTTACTTTGAAATGAACGTGATTCACATACCTCTTTGCAAATAAACTTTGCCATCCCTGCACCCATTCGCTTGGTAATATCCTTAATTGCCTCCTGATAACTGCACAATATGAATTACTCTGTGAAGGGCTGTATAGGAAATTTTGAAAACTGCAAATTTCATCTGAGTATGCAAACCAATGCAGCAAGTAGTTAAACCTAGTTTTTCCCCAAACAAATAAAATGCAGACGACAATCTAGCCTTTAAAACCCTAGGACAAATGAGCCAGTAAACTAGTGTATGAATCTCCTAAAATGAGTGAGTTTGTCCTAGGGTTTTAAAGGCTAGATGGTCATCTGAGTATGCAAACAGATGCAGCAAGTAGTTAAACCTGGTTTTTCCCCAAACAAATAAAATGCAGATGACCAA